>JBBPOJ010000780.1:0-20507 GCA_038091395.1 Leccinum rimulosum
CTAATCTTGTACAGCCTGTGGTGCTGTGATGGGGCTGTGCTGTCACTGCACAGGGGGGGACCTTGCAGTCACTCTGTGACTAATGTAACATGCTGTGCAGCACTGCACACGCAAGTGTCAATTTGTTGATGGGCATTGTAGACACATCGTCGTGGTCACACTGTCGCAGTGCTGATGCCATCGTCACTGTCGTGGTGGTGTCGTTGTGGTTGGTGGGTCGTGTTGTAGTCAATGTCGTGGTCGCGGTTGTGGCTGCATCTGTGGCACACAAAAAGACAAAGAAAAAGAAAAAGATGGAAAAAGAAGAAAAAAGAAAAAAGAATATGCACAGATGTCCAGACCTGGGTCGATACCTGCGGGTAAACCCATATATGGTGATGGTAGGAATGTGTGATGGAGGACTCGGACTTGGACAGATTCACTGGCAGGCTTGAGGACCAAGAGGTGGTTCCAGCTTATAAATTGAAGACGATTGGCATTGGAGGTGCGGTGTGAGAGGACTTGGGTGAGTCAGTTGCCATCGATGTGATGGCATTGACAGATGGGTGCATGGTGGATTTGAGATATTTGGAAACGAGAGAGGTGCATAGCGCGATAGAACATGTAGAGCGTTGTTGAAACGGGAGGGGGACAGATGCTGGGTGATGGAACAGCGTGTGCGCTATATTTGGCTATGAGCGGGACAATGTTCTATATTGCAATATTTGGTTACCGTGCGACTACTGACTAATTGGTGGCACACCAGCTGCTCTGTGGCAAAAAGGTGTTTCCAGATGTGAGTGATTTGGTCTTGGGGTCATTGAGATATATCCAATCCAATTGATGATGCTTAATGTCCAAGTTCGGTATGGTTTCAGCAATCTTTAGCATGTGCTTTTGGTGCTTTAGCATGAATCATCACAAGGGCTCAGCATTGCCAAAATACATAAAAGAAATATCAGAGATTTATGACTACATGCTTGTATGCCATTACAACTTAACAACACTTATTGCTCTTTACTTGTCATCAGTCTGAGTTGTTGTTATGAGGATAGGAACATGTTACAAGTACTTTCCCACACACTATAAAGATATAACTGTCTATTCAGAACATCACTGGAAGGCTTGTGGGATCTGTAATAATCAGTTTTGTGGATTGTATCATAATTTGGGTGATGGATTGATATATTGTCACCATTGCAAGGGCCTATGGATGCTACTGGCTAGGCACATGCAGTATGCACAACAGTATTTCCACAAGACTGTCTATTCAGGACAGTTGTAAACACATTGTGGAAGCTATGATAACACTTTTATGATATGTTTTGCAAATCTCCTAAATATCCTCAGATTTGAATCACACACTACATCTTCAATTTAAATTGTACAATCAGTTTAAAATCATGGAAGGTGTGGTTTCAATAGGCCCAGAAGGTATAACCATTGCCCTGATGATATGTGCATGAAAATACATTATATATATTTATAAGTGAAATAATAAAAAATATGAGGGTGATGGGAAGGGGCATAGAGGGAATTGTAAACCATTGGATATATCCATATATATATTACTGATATGCATACATCATATTTAATCAGAACAACAAGTTTTAAAACTTGTCAGACTTGACCACACTTTTCACTACACTTTGTTGGCACACTTTGCTACACTTTCACTACACCTTTGACTACAGTTTTCTGGAAATATACTCTCCTTTTTTACTATACTTTTGGTACAATTTTTGACTACACTTTCCAGTACTTTACTACACTTTCCCCTACATTATTGATAGTTCCCTGGACATCTCACTAGTACACTTTGCACATAAGAAATTTGGTTGAGAGTATCTTGATGATCCTGAAGCCAAATGACTCAGTCCATGGCGGATTAAAATGCTGCAACATTATGGGAAACTTGGTCTTATAGTCCCAAAACTCTGGGAGTTCATGCTGAATATTGCCAAAACCATACTGAGCTCAGAAATCAGCCATTATCAATTGAATTGGGAGTATCTCAATGGTACCACAGTCGAATGACTGGGTCATTAGAAAGCTAATATAATGGAGAATGTGGCTCAGCCATGCCGAAGCACTGAAGGAGCATGCTAAAGATTGCCTAAACCATACCAAGCTCAGAAATCAGCCATATCAATTGCATTGGTGGTAACTCAATGGTCCCAAGGCCGAATGACTCAGTCAAAGGGTCAATGGAATGCTGGAATATAATGGAAAATTTGGCCCAGCCATGCTGAAGCACTGAAAGCACATGTTAATGATTTCCAAAACTATACCGAGTTCTAACTCCTCTGAGATTAACCATTATCGATTGGATTGGGTATATCTCAGTATCCCCCAGGCCAAATGGCTCGGTCCCAGGCTCAATAACATACTGGAACATCATGAAAAACTCGGCCCAGCCATCCCAAAGCACTTCAAGTACTTGCTGAAGATATCCTGAACCATACCAAGGTCAGAAATTAACCATTATCAATTGGTTTGATGGTATCTCAATGGTCTTGAGGCCAAATGGCTCAGTCCAACTGTCATTAAATGCTGTAACAGTATGGATAACTCAGCATAGCCATGCCAAAGCACTGAAAGCACATGCTAAAGATTGCCGAAACCCTACCGAGCATGCCAGACTCCATTAAGCATCAATTGAATTGGGTATATCTCAATGACCCCAAGGCCAAATTGCCCGGTCCCTGGCTCATTAGAATTATGGAACATCATGCAAAACTTGGCTCAGCCATCCTGAACTTGAAGCACCAAAAGTACATGCCAAAGATTGCCGAAACTTGAAGGTAAATTTCAGAATTTTTGGTCAGCAGGCCCTTTGGGCCATGATTAATTATCCTTGGAAGGCCCTTCCCACTTCTATGAGATCAAAATTGCTATTGTTCAGTGGGCCCATCCATACTCAATGAGACTGAGATTACTTGCAGAAATTTTGGTCAGCAGGCCCTTCCCTGTCTCATGGGGCCATAATTAGTAACTATGCCCAGTCACCGGGCCTGTCCATACTCCATGGACCGAGGTCAATTTCAGAAATTTTGGACCTCCAGCCCTTCCCTATCTCATGGGGCCATGATTCATTATCCTTGGCAGGCTCTTTCCTATCTCATGGGGCCATAATTAACTATGCTCAGTCACTGGGCCTGTCCATACTCCATGGACCGAGGTCAATTTCAGAATTTTCAGACCTTGGGCCCTTCTCTATCCCATGGGGCCATGATTAATTATCCTCGGCAGGCCTTTTCCTACCCCATAGGGTCATGACTAATTATCCTCAGCAGGCCCTTTCCACTCTCATGGGATCAAAGTTCCTTTTGCTCTGTGGGCCTGGCCATACTCCATGGGACTGAGATCATTTTCGGACCTCAGGCCCTTCCCTATCCCATGTATCCACAATGTATTTTGCTCTGTGGGTCTGTATATACTCTACTATGGAACTGTAATATATTTGATTCCGCAGGCCCTTTCCTGACTCAACATTATGACAACTCCTTTGTCAAGGACTGTCCAATTCATTGGGCAGGTTACGAAGTATTACACAGAGACCATTTGGTCCATTTCCCTCTCGCTCCCTACTGTCAGGAGTTCTGCTACTCCATCCTTCATCAAAAGTTTAGGATGGAAAGCACTTTAGAATGGATGAGATACAAAATCCCCACTTTATAGGGGTAGAACTGTAATTTGATACAGAAATGCGGGAAAGGTACAAGCAAACAAATCCTATGTTTGTGATTCAGTCCTTTTACTTTCTCATTCTACTACTTGTGACTGGATGAACAATTACTTACATCATAAGGACATAGATATTTCTGCTTCTACCTTTGAAGACAATGTCCTCTTCTACAAACACTCCGGCCATGCCAGGGACATTGGACACCTTGATGCTGACCCAAAGGCAGTGGTTCAATGCCTACGGGACAGATATTGAGAGAGGCGAAACCTTGTCACCATTATAAGTGGCCTCTTCCCCCGGACCTAGGCCTTTACATCTTCAAAAGAAGACAAAAGGCTAGAGCATCACTCCGTAGCTAGGGACATTATACTATAGAATGATATAGAATCTTTCTTCAGCTTTATCTCTTCTTTCACATTCCTCCTTACCTTTCTTGTTCCATTTGGTATTATCCTGCACCTAGATTCACAGATGGTACTCGAGATAATTCTTTTCCTCATATAAAAAACTACCATTTCTTTCCTACCCTATATTATGATGGTTTCCTGGCTACTTATGTACCAGAGCACAATACTTCAACAGTACATTGATTCTCTTACAATCCAATCTGGGACAATGTAGAATTGTATGGAAAGAAAAACATCAAGATGATTGGGAAGTCAAAGGACTTTATCCTGAATATTGAATCACTCGAAGAAACCAATGGCTGGAGAGACATTATCGGAGATGGAAAGACTGATGAATGGTATCAAGCCAATCTTTCTGAAGAAGAAGATATGCAGAGACATGATAGAGAGGAGGAAACTCCTCTTTCTTGGGAACCACATCATCCTTGGATTCACCTTCCTGGAGGATAACAACATGGACCAATGGTACCCGAACCACTGGATCCTGTACCAGAGCAATCATCCGAGAGCTATGATGACACTTCTAATGATGAATTGGAAGATGGAGGAGGAACTGACTCCAATTGTTACAATTGTCGATGGGATCACAATGCAGCAGTTGCTCATAAAAACCTTATTTCCTACTTCATCTTCAGTTATTATCCAAGTACTGATCCTTTTGAACAGATCCTATTCGCTTAACTTCTTCACTATGGCAAATGTTACTCCAACCGATTTCGTCATCTCAAAAGATACTCTCGGTCGAGTTCCTGTCCTCATTGGTGCCTCTAACTATACTGTGTGGGCCCTTGCCCTCCGAGGACCCCTCTCCATGCTTGGAGGACGGTGTTTCATCAATGGATCACACGGCCATGATACCCTTGCCAACAATGCCGACAAGGAGAAATGGATTGCCATTGATCAAAAGATTCATGGCTTAGCTACTACCCTTTCTGTCAAGCTGCAACAACAAGTAGTCTGGGACTATGTTCCTGTTGCTGCTACTGGTCAAGTCCAGGCAAACACCCATCCATCCCTTGCTCATGTCTTATGGACAAAAATGGAGAACCTTTTCAGAAAGCAAGGAATACCTGGACAAGTCTTTATCTTTTCAGATCTTTTACACACCCGTGTTGACACAAACAAAGTCTCTGAGGGCTTGTCAACCATCACATCTCTCTTTACTCAACTAGAGTCAGCTGGTCTGACTATACCCCCTCATCTCAAAGCTATGATCCTTCTCTCTTGCCTCCCTTCTTCCTTCGATCAGATGATTTCCCACATAATCCAAACTGTGGAGCAAGCCGACTTTACTGTCAATACTATGCTTCCTCATATCTAAGTCAATACTCTTCACTCTGGTCTTACCTCTTGTTCCCTTGCTCATCAACTCTCTTTTTTCAAGTCTAACAACTCAAGATCTAATAGTTCTGTAAATAGAACCTCTATCCTTCGACATGGACCTGGTCCACAATGTCCTTGGAACAACAATAAATCTGGTAATGGTAACCAGAATGGTAACCATTTTCCAAATCATTCTAATAGTTCAAGTCACAACCAGATGCAAGGTCGGGGTCCATGATGGTTCTTTTAGATGTTGAGGTAGTGCTTCCGCTTGATGTGGTAAACACCAAGCAGATAACTACCAGAAACATCAGGAACGAAAGAACTTGAAGGGAAAAGGATGTGCCCATGTAACTGATGGTGCTCTCGCCCATATGGATACTATAGATAAAGAATCAATGGTATTTGAAGTTTCTGACTCTATTGATGGGACAGAGATATTACCAGAACTGGTTTCTGAGGATGTTTTTGTTATCTATGACGAGTATCAAGACAAATATATGGTTACACAGGAAGATAGATGATAATGTGTCCATGATCACACATTCTGGATGACCTTCCACCTCCGAGACTTTACAAGTGGCTCAATCACCTCTCCTCAATATGACTTTGCTAATCTGAACAATGCCGGACCCAGTCTGTCCCTTCCTACTCCTCTATCTCAAAGATTCAACTTTTATGAGAGACAGCAGTTGGATATTAGAACTGGTTCATACCAGATCCCTGCTCGGGGAAAGGAAAAGACCATACCTGAGATATAGCAAGTTACTATGGTAATACTTGGAGATATTGTAATGGTACCTGGGAGCATGGACTTGATTCCAAAGATAAAGCTACATATGATTACAATGAATTAGATGACTGGAGAGATCATGATTGTAGCAGTTACGATAATGATGATTACTGCCATGAAGCTTATGCTGTAGCATCTTCGATCCATAAGTTTACCCGATCAACGGAGTTTCTAAAGGATTATTGGATGATTGACTCAGGTTGTTCTGACCATATTACACCCTTTGAATCAGACTTTACAGTACTTGGTACAGATACCAAATATGCTCGTATTGCTGATGGTAATTCAATTAAAATGGTTGGACCTGGTGTCATATTACTGAAAGATATTGGACACATTACACCTTTCACTCTCAAAGGTGTTTGGTTGTCTCCTGATGCTTCCTGTCGACTTCTGTTGATGAATCAATTAGCTTTACAGGGCTATAAAACAATGATTGGCAAGACGACTGAAATCTTTGACAAGCAAGGTCAGCTTGTTATCCAGGCTACTGCCTCATCACCTGGTGATATTCTTCATTGGTTTAAGTTGGAAAGGATTACTCCTACTGGAGATGTTCACACCTTGCAGGATATCTCTTCATTTGAATTTTGGCATCACCATTTTAGACATAGTTCTGACAATGCTCTTCGACATGCTTCAACATCAACTAAAGGAGTTCCGAAATTGATACCACCTTTGACCTCTACCCACCCTTGTCATGGCTGCCAGCTTGGTAAATTCCATGAGTGTCCTATTGGTCCCTCTGAGAAGTGCCCTTCCCGGGTTCTCGGTTTAGTCCATACTGATCTCATTGAACTTCCTACTGAGTCACGCTCTTGTGCCCGTTGGATGTTGATCTTTATTGATGATTGTAGTGCCTTTGCTTTGCTTGCTTTCATTCATTGCAAGAGTGATACTGCTTTGTGTTTTCGTGACTTGGTTCTTCACGCTGAGACCTTAACTGGTCTTTCCATTACCTCTGTCCATTCTGACTGATGTAGAGATCCATAGGTCTCTAGGTTTATATCCCTCCTTTTAGCGACTTTCCACAGCCTCATACATTGTCCACCACATATTTCTGGATCATCCATCAACAGACCGGCTCCCTTTTACCTCCATTGACACAGACCAGCCCTCTGACACTTCGGACTACACTGGACATGTGCATACTGGCTGGTCTCGCTGACGGCCTTCACTTGAGATCCAAGTACCTTTCGATTTGAGTTATGTAATCCTTTTTCCACCCCTTTCATTTTATTCCTGCTTCTCGGTACATATATAATATGATTGCTGTGACTTCTCTTAGGTCTTCTATTTTGTGCCAGGGTTGATCTAGATTGTGTTTCATTGGAGTTCCATCTCCGTCACGAACCTCTTATATTTTAAAAGTCTCAGGAATGCCTGGACTATAAAAGAATGTAGATTAGGAACTTTGAATGCAGCTTTCCTCAGCTCACTGTTACTATTGAAAGACTTGAGACAAAACAAACTGCACCAAAGGCAGAGGAAATGATTTTCCTAGGCTATGAACAAGGATCCAAAGCTTATTGCTTCTGGTGTCCAACTCATCAATGAGTATTCATATCATCTACTGCCACTTTTGATGAAGTAACATTTCCTTATTGTTCAAAGAAGCTAAGACCCATAGATGAACTTTCCACTATTCCAAACTCATCTGAGTCAATTGTTCTTGATAAAGAAGCCACTTTACCTGGACCTAATAGAAATGGACAAGATAAGGTATATCCTGATCAGATCATCACTTATCCTTCCATAGTATTTCCACCACAACCCCTCCAAATGAATAACTACTGAATCCTTACATCCCATCACCAAATCAGTCACCTTCGAATCCATCATCATGGAATCTACAATCAGGTGGTTTTGATTTCTCTCAATTTCCAGATGACTCTCCATTACCTCCTCCTATCAATATTAATGAGGATGAACCATCTGAGAGGTTACCATCATATAGTCCACTTCATAAAGGACAAACATGTACCGATCGAGAAGCACATTTTAATACTTCTCCCAATCAAGTTCAGCAGCACAAGCGATGACTTCTTGATCATTCACTGAAAGTGGAAATGAATTACCAGATATTTCTCGAGATCTACAGGATAATAGACTCGAAGATCTCCATCAAGAAGAAAGTAATCTATAGGATTTCTATCAAAAGAATCCTTCTTATCATCCTTGGATTAGCACCAAAGAGAGGTTATGACAAAACGATTCCTAAATTCCGACAACAACCTCACAGACATCATTCTACTCAAATAGCTGATGAGGAACCTAGGTCTCGAACTAGAGTATCATCTCATGTTGCTGTAAGATGTATCCAACTAGCAGATAACACTTATGGAGATAAAACCACCTCAACCTCACATACATATTATCCAATAAGGTCTGCATAATCACCCCATAACGACAACCTAATTAGGTGACCTTATCCTATTATCCGACACTGGCCAATAGCACTGGCTAATAATTATTTTATTCCCAAAACAATTATTACCAACAGCTGCTGAAGATGGGTGGTGGGAGTCCTGCCACTCGGCTGCCAGTCTGCAACGTTAGGCGGCACACATGATGTTACTATGGAATTCCTGCACATGGCAAGTTCCCGTGCACTTCTGCCGCTTTGTGCTCACTGCCCGACATGATGAGCTCAACATTACCACATAAGTCAGCTATTTCTCCACAGTTTTCGTAGTTCTTTTGCTATAGGGTATTTAAATGTAGTTTTACATCCATTAATACAACTACTAATGCCCGATTCACATTGAGCTTGCTGTGGGGCATGGTGACGAGTGGGGAGCCTATCACGTGAGTGGTTCATTAGACAGGGAATGTTTGTTTACACTTCCCATGGCATTATGTAGTGTTCCTCGTCTGGGGAGTTTGGTTCTGTCTTTCGAGCTGTTTATGTCCGCTTGGGAGCTTCTCGGGACGAAGTACCCTCGTGCAAAGCCGTGGATCGATGTCGGTCTCAAGTGGGCTACCCAGTATTACAAACGTATGGACAATATGTGATCATATGTCGTCGCCATGTGTAAGCTACCACCGCCCGTCATGACTACAACCAACTGACTAAAATAGTTGTCGATCCCGCTATACGTATGACGTGGATCAGACGCTATTGGGATGACACATACATTGCATCAGCAGAAGAGATGATCCTGAATTTGGTGAGTGATCAACGTGATGTCGCAATTACAGCATAAACAATACACTAACATAAACTAGATGGAAGAATACCGAGCAAAAGCTCTGACAGCTATAATGGCCCAGGCTGCCCAGCAGAAGGACAAAGTTGTCCATACCATAGACTTGCTTGCCGCACAGTTCGGCATCGGGAACATGGGGATCAGTCAGAACCATCGTTCCCACAACACCGCAACTACGGACGAAGAGTATTGTTTATATATCAACGGTGATCTTTGGGATGAAGCCTTGGACCCTCTGGGATTTTGGGAGGTACTGTGGGTTGTCTAATTGTTTGTATTGTGCTAACTGTTCATGGCAACAGAGGAAACGTCAAATTTACCCTACTATATTTTCTATTGCCATGGACTTCCTCTCTATCCAAGCTTCATCTGTGCCCTCCGAACGGGTTTTTTCTTCAAGTGCGGAGACCAATACCGCAAAATGCAATCGAATAGGGCCCATCCTCATGGAGGCCATACAAATGTTGAAGTATGATTTTAGGAAGCGTCGTCTGACATTCTCCAATGCAGGTCTTGACCAGCGTATTCTTCTGGAAGACGAACCTGATGAGCTGGAAAGTGCTGGCTCGAATGCCGTCAAACATCATTTGTCTCTGGATGCAAACATGGAAGATATCATCAAAGAGGCTGGCTGCGAGGAGGGTGAACATATGGAGGGTGATATCGCACTATTTGATCTCTGAACTACTGTCGTTATGTCTACTATACCGTATCTTTACTTCACATGAACGAGTACGTCTGGTCACGTGATACGTCCGAAAGTACAACGTAGTTCAACATGTACTTACTACTATCACTAGCTTCGACACTATTCATGCAAGACCTTGTCCGTGTTGACGGAAGATTCGGTCTCAGGGAAAGGCTTGAGACCGCGCTTCAATGTAAGTTTCAAATTATCCCACGTACATTAATGGCAATCTAATAAGCTTAGATGGCTTGTTTCGAGGTGTCGATATCATCAACGGTCGCTCGGTTCTCGTGAAGACCAGTAGTTCGTCAAACGGCTTGCAACGCGAACAATGGGTACTTGACCAGCTGTGTGGTATTCAAGAGATTCCTATGATTACTTGGTCAGGCATGGAAGCTGAACAGCATGTCGTCGTGTTCAAGGACATGGGCCAAAGATTGGGGGAATTTCTCGGTGTTACCGGGCGACCGTTATCTGTAAATATGGTTGTTTTGTTGGCAGAACGATTGGTAAGTGATTTTCAGACCGTTTACTTAACACTCAACAATCTTCTAGATAACATGTCTTGAACACATTCATTCTCGTAGCTTTATCTATTCAAACATCAGCCCGCAAAACATATTCTTAGGGTCCGTACCCTCTAGCGAGCGGATCGACACTTTCTTTTCAACTTCACCTTTGCATGAATGTATAGGGATCCGCAAACATATATCCATGTCCCTTATCATAGCGGCCTTTCATCCTCCAGCTCGCCAATGCCCAGCGCGTTCTCGTCCCTGAATCTTGACTTGGGTAATCAACTCAGTCGTCGGGACGACTTGGAATCCCTTGCATACCTCCTAATCTATCTTGTCCGTGGTTCATTCCCTTGGTTCAATCCCAGTGTCTCGTCCAACAATGATTTGTTGAAGCAGAAGAAAGATACCCCAATTGATGAACTCTGCGACACATTACCCTCACCATTTGCCGCCTTTCTTCGCTATGCCCGTGAACTCTCCTTCACTCAAAAGCCCGACTATACCTTCATCCTTTCGCTCTTTCGCGCCCTTCAAGCCGCATCATCTGTATATCCTCTAACGCTCCCTGCGACAAATCTCACCAATATGAACATTTGTAAAGATACATCAAAACCGGCGTCGCAGCCTATTGTGTTGGTGCCAAAAATGCCTCAAAAGCATAAGCGCGACACGACAGGAGTACTGTCTATGGCGACTAGTAAGAGGTGTGTCTGTTCCCTAACCAGCAGGAAGCCTTGGGAACTCATGAGAATACTTTCAGTCGACGTTATATTACGCGTAGCCATGCAGGGTCCAGGCAGTAGCTGTTCGGAAATGAAACGAAAGGCCGCCCCATGTTCCAACAGCACAGAATTTCTATACCCTGCTTTGTTGTCATTATATACTCTGTAGCTGTGTTTGTAGGCCGAGTCTGTAATGTTTGATAACCAAGTGCCGCGCCGCATTGTATTTGTACCCCGGGATTGATCATCGAGTCGGTGGTTTCGTCCACCGCTTTTTCCCATCCCACACGACTCCGAGTCCCGCCATCGCTGCTTGTGTTTTATGCTGCCCGCGACCTGCTCAACATCCACACACACCCCTTCGAGGCAGTTGTTTGTTTTCTCCTTTTTTCACAGACTAGGCGCTGACTGCAGATGCATAGCCTGAGCGCCGACTGTTCAGGGAACCGTGACCGTACAAACGGATTCAGGCAAGACTTTGGTTTCAATCGCGCTTTCACCCATCTCATCGAGCTCGGACACATGCAAAGCGACGACGTCAAGACATGCCGGCCAAGAAGGCTACTGCAATCATTCGCAAAAACGCATCAATCTGCTCCAAAAGTAAGTTGTATTCATCACTGCAAGTATGTGTTTTTTTTGTGACACATCCGCTCACAGTCTACATTACTAGTACCAGAACGCAACACTGAGCAGTAGCTTCCACCCACCCGTCTGTCAGACTCCGTCCACTCGCCCTCAAACTGGAACCGTCGGCAGTCCGTCGCATTGTCGACCGTGGGGACAGGCAAGTCGCTGTACCACTCTCAAGGGTGGACGAGGTCGGAAAGCTACACAAAGAGACAGAGGGACTTGAGGATCGAGGAGGTGGACGACTCAGATCAGTGCATGCGTCTACGAGGTGTCGAGTCTGTCGAGTCTGTCGAGTCTGTCGAGGACTTCTCCCTATCTAGTAATAAGTATCTAGTATCTACTATGATCTATCTAGTACTGCAGTCTACACTGTGCAGCCAGGGCCCAGGGCTACTTTAAAAATTCCATATGAGTCACCAAAGTGATCGGAATTCACAGAGACGCACTTCGAGTCTATTTTTCACAGCTTAACACAGCTTGAGCTGTGAGCAGAGCTACGCGAGACTGGAGCTGTGGCTTGTGCACAGCTTGGCTGATGTAATCAAACCAAATAGTACATAAGCTGATATAAGCTGAAGCTGGCTCTCGGCTAGCTGAGCTGCAACAACACTAGCTCAGCCTCCTACTACTAGTAGTAGTAGTAGGAGTACACACTCGTTAACAAACCCGGTACCTCGATGGGAAAGGCCGACGCTCTCTCCAGAAGAAAAGATCATGTGCCATCTAGCACCTTCTAAATAATATCTCCACTGCTCAAGCGAGAGAATGATCACAAGCATTTCCATATCAGCTATGGGGTAGTTGTGTTCGGGGGTCATGGAGTGTGACATAAAGGCCACTGGATGCCATTTGTCATCCTTCAGGGTAGAGAGCACTGCTCCAGTGGCAAAGTCGGATGCGTCACATTCGACGCAATAAGGGGTTGTGTCTCTGGGTATGACAACACAGGGGCTGTGGTAAATCTATTTTTGAGTGTTTCAAAAATGTCTTGTTGGGCTTTTCCCCAGCTCCAAGGTTGATCTTTCTTTGTTAAGTCGTGTAATGGTCTCGCTTCCTGGCTATAGTTGGCAATGAATCGGCGGTAGAAATTGGCGAGTTCTAAGAAGCTTCGAACTGCTTTTACATTGGAGGGGGCAGGCCAATTTGCAATTCCTGTGAGTTTTTCTGCATTCATCGAGATTCCTTCGCACGAGACATCCATGCCTAGCATGTTGACTTTCTTTACTCCGAAGAAACATTTCTCGGATTTAACAAATAAATCGTTCTTTCTAAGTCTTTCTAAGACCTTTTTGACAATTTCCTGATGGTGTTTCATGTCTCCATTTGTAAAAATTAGGAGATTGTTGATATAAATAATGACTGCATCTGTCATGTCTGAGAAGATCTCATTCATCATTTGTTGGAACGTGGCCGGTGAATTGCACATTCCAAAGTACATGACAGTGGGCTCAAACAAGCCAAGATGGCTGCTTTCCATTCATCTTTTTTTTTGATTCTCACGTTGTTATAGCCCCAACAGAGGTCCATCTTGGTGAAGATCTTGCTTCCTCGTAATTTATCGACAATTTGAGAAATGAGTGGAAGAGGGTAATTATTTTTGACGGTTCCCTTGTTTAGATATCTATAGTCCATGACCATGTGTTTCTTTCCATCCTTTTTGGGAATGAAGAACACTGGCGACGTTTGTGGGGATTTGAAGGGCCTAATGTATCCTTTGGCCAACTGATCTTCAACAAATTCTTTGACTTTGACTTGTTTTGTCACGCTAAGGGGAATCAATCGCCCTTTCTTTGGCACAAAGTCTGGCTTCAAATCTACTGCATGGTCCCAAGGTTTTGTTTCGGGCATGCACTCGCTTGCCTTCTTCGAGAAGACATATAAAAACTCGTGGTACTCATGGGGTAGGAGTTTGAAAGCTTCTTCAGGTTCAATTCCTTCAGAAGTTTCTTTATTTTCGTGAATATGGTTTATCCACCATACAACGAGGGTAATGTTACAGTTGTCCCTATAAGGTTTCGTCTTCGTCATTCTTCGTTCTGTTTCATTCCCTTCCCTTTCTCCTTGTCCTTTCGATCTGACTCTTCTTTCCTTCTTTCCTCTCCCCGATACGATGTATAACCTTCCATCTTCTTATCTCCCTATCACTCTATCTCTTATCTCTCTCTATCGTCTTATCTTCTTATCTTCCTATTGCTCTATCTCTTATCTCTCTATCGTCTTATCCTCTTATCTCCATTACCCTTTATGTCTCCCTCTCTCTCACTGCTACCTACATAGCTTGGTCCGTGCTCAACACTCCCTCGCTTAAATACCCTGTAGCACGATGGTGTCATTTCCCTAGCTAGATCTACGCAATCAAGCGTTAGTATTCAAGCTACCTCGAGCCCTTAGTGAGATCACTGCAATCAAGCGTTAGTATTCAAGCTACCTTGAGCCCTTAGTGAGATCACTTATGGTAGAGAGAGATTTCCCCTTGTATTCGTCTCAACGTGACTCTTTGTGAGCTCCTCGACGATACAAATAACACTTCGCATAACAAAAGATCTAGCTCTTCCCTCGCCTCCTGCTGCCTAGCAGACCGCCCACCATTTCCTACCCACGCCCCTCTCGCAACTCCTTTCAGCCTCCCTCTTCCGACTCGGAAGAAACCCACTCCACTCCCTTCACCACTGTACCCTTTGGAATCGGCAGAAGACCCACTGCTGAAGAAGAAGACACTCGCATCACAGCCAAAAGTAGAGCTCTTTTCTTCCCACCTGCACCCCCTCCTCCACCATCGAACCCACCAACCCCTCCTCGTGTTGTGACACCACCCCCACCCACCATGCCAACTGAGCTAAAAGCTGGTCTCCCTGACGATTTCTCGGGAGAATCAAAAGAAGCCAATCATTGGATCCTGGCTATGAAGGCGTATTTTGCTATAAATGCTGCCTTATACACCGACGAACAAAAGGTGCTCGTCCTGTTAAATAAGATGACCAAGGGGAACGGAGCCCCCTTTGCTGAAGGATGGTATGCGAAGATCGCCGACACCACCATCGCTGCTGGAGATAAGAACTTCCAGAAACTAGAAACCGACTTTCGTGCCACCTTTTTCCCATTTAACGTCGCCATCGAAGCTCGACGAAAGCTTCACTCTCTCAGACAAGACACTCGTGACAAGGAAGGAGGTTTCCAGAAATATATATCCGAATTCCGTCTTCACTCCTCTCGTGCTGGAGTTAACGATCAAGACACCCTCCTCGAACATCTCGCCTCTGGAATGGATTCTAAACTGGTTACCATGATCCTCTCTCAACAAACCCAACCCACCACTGCTGAAGAATGGATCACACAAGCTGCGAAATACCATGCCCAACAGTGACGCATCTCCGACATTGTCTCTGGGAAGGGAGGCATGTTCTCCTCCCAACCTAGTCACAACCCAAATGCTATGGACGTCAGTACTGTCCGCCTCTCTCCAGTCGAATGAGCTCGACACATCAAGCAGAATCGCTGCTTCATCTGCCACAAAGTAGGCTGCAGGGCAGCCAACCATAACTCTTCCTCCGACTCCCCTCCTCGTCCTCCTCGAAACTCCAGTCGACCCCCTCCTCCTCCTCGAAACCCTTCAGACTTAGGCAAATATGTAAATCAGATCACTGCCTCTCGAAACGTCTCAAAGGAAGAGATCCTCAAAGTGCTCAGGACAGTCTACGAAGATAACCCTGTCGAAAAACCGAGCCCTGAGGACACCACTGAAGAAACTGTCGCAACAACCCCCACTTCTATCGAGGAAACCACCGAGGAAGAGGATTTTTGAAATGGAGAACTAGTACGACGTCTACTTCTTCTCATCGTATCGCTCCTGTATTCTGTACAACACCCCATGCCAAATCGATCCGCATTCCTATCTCGATTTTGACATCTGACGGAGCAAAAATCGTCGAAACATCTGCCCTCATCGATAGTGGAGCCACTGGAAATTTCATTGACCAAACCATTGTCTCGAAACATAAATTCCCCACCACCAGATTACCTAGACCCCTCGTGGTCTCCAATGTGGACGGCACCTCAAACAAAAATGGTGTCATTCGAAATAGAACATCCCTGCTTTTACATATCGGAGATAACAAAGAAAAACGAGACTTTTTCATAATCAACTGCGGAAAGGAAGCTGTCATCCTAGGACTCCCCTGGTTGCGAGAAACCAACCCAAACATCAATTGGAACTCTGGTGTTGTCTCTATCCCTGATAAACCTACAACTAAATGATCTGACGACCCCAAAACAACGTCACAATGATACCTACTCCGTTACTTATCTGCCGATCCTGACACTACCACTTCCCAACAATTTGCCCTATGAAGGAATGTTCCTTATGGTCTCCCTCTCCGAAAGACCACTATCTCTACCGAACTCTCGATGTCACAAGAAAAACCGACAACCCCCCTTCCCGACAAGATCATCAACTTCCAGGACGTCTTTTCCAAACCCCCTGACAAGGAACTTCCTCCCTCTCGAATTCTCAACCATGCTATTGAACTGAAAGACTCCTTCATCCCTAAAGTCGCAAAAGCCTATCCTCTGAACCCGAAAGAACAGGAAGCGTGTAAAGAATTCGTCGCCGAACACCTTGCCTCGGGAAAGATCTCCCCATCCAAATCTCCCCAAGCGTCCCCATTCTTCTTCGTCTCTAAGAAGGATGGATCCCTCCGTCCTTGTCAAGACTATCGATATCTAAACAAACATACCGTGAAAAATGCTTATCCTCTCCCCCTCATCTC
Source organism: Leccinum rimulosum (assembly GCA_038091395.1). Taxonomy (NCBI): domain Eukaryota; kingdom Fungi; phylum Basidiomycota; class Agaricomycetes; order Boletales; family Boletaceae; genus Leccinum; species Leccinum rimulosum. The sequence goes on from JBBPOJ010000780.1 coordinate 16,727, forward strand.
TGACCTCACCAACAAACTCAAAGGATCTACCATCTTTACTAAACTCGACATTCGTTGGGGATATAACAATGTCCTCATCAAACCTGAAGACCGATGGAAAGCTGCATTTATCACCCCTCAAGGCCTCTTCGAGCCTAATGTCATGTTCTTTGGCTTTTGTAACGCCCCTTCCACGTTTCAAGCCCTGATGCAGTCAATCTTCGGTGATTTCCTCGCAGAAGGATGGCTTATCATCTATATGGATGACTTCCTCATTCACAATGACCATCTTGACCGTCATTGGGAACTTGTTCGAAAAGTCCTCCAACGTTTCCGCGAGCATAAACTATATCTTAAACTGGAGAAGTGCACCTTTGCTGCATCCGAAGTCGAGTTTCTAGGACTAATCATCCGTGGAGGATCCTTGAAGATGGACCCTACCAAACTCTCTGCCATCGAGACTTGGTCTCCTCCTCGCTCTGTCAAAGCCGTTCGATCCTTTATCGGATTTTGCAACTTCTATCGCAAAAAGTTCATCCCAAACTTCTCCTCCCTCGCTTGACCCCTCCTCGACCTAACAAAGAAAGACACCCCCTGGACTTGGGGCCCCACTTGTGATAATGCGTTTCATCAACTACAGCGTGCCTTCCTAGCCAAACCCGTCCTCTCCATGCCTGATGTCTCCCGTCCATTTACTGTCATGACTGACGCCTCCCTCACCGCTTCTGGTGCTGTCCTCATGCAACCAGACGGGAATGGAGATCTCCACCCCTGCGCCTACCTTTCGAAAACCTTCTCCCCTACTGAGCGCAACTATGATATCTATGATCGGGAACTCCTCGCAGTCATTCACGCCTTAGAAGAATGGCGTCATTATCTCCAAGGCACTGGCCATTCCGTGACTATCCTCACCGATCATAAGAACCTAACCTACTTCCGCCAACCGCGAAAACTATCTCGCCGTCATGCTCGTTGGCAATTCTTCCTCCTCGATTTTGACCTTCATTTCCATCACCTCCCTGCCACGGTGATGGCCCCTGCCAATGCTCTCTTCCATCGTGACAACGTCGACACGTCCTCCGATAATGCAGATGTCACTCTCCTCCCTGATTCCCTCTTTGTCCACTCCCTCGACCTTGCCATCCTTGATAAACTCTCCTCCCTCACTTCCTCCGACCCCTTCACCTCTGCTGCTCTCGCTGCCCTCAACAGTGGCACCTCCCTCCTACCCCATGCCTCTCACTCCGATTGGGAGTTCTCGGATGGCAAACTTTACTTTAAACATCGTCTTTATCTTCCTGAGTCTCTTCGTTGGGATGCTGTTCGTTTGTGCCATGAATCTCCCTCTGGGGGTCATGGTGGTGTCCTTCGCACTCAGAACCTCGTTGCTCGTGACTATTGGTGGCCTGGCCTCTCTTCCTTCGTTCGTCGCTTCGTCCTTGGCTGTGCCACCTGTCAGTCCTCCAAGGTTAATACACACCCCTCCGCCCCCCCTCTCATGCCGCTCTCCTCGTCTGCCACTCGTCCCTTCCAACAGATTTCCATGGACCTTATCACTGATCTCCCCCTTTCTTTGGGCTTTGATTCTGTGCTGGTCGTGGTCGACCATGGCCTAACAAAGGGGGTAATTTTCCTTCCCTGTCTTAAGACCTGCTCCGCCGCCGATATTGCCAAACTGTTCTTCACCCACATTTTCCCTCGATATGATCTTCATGACCATTGCATCTCTGATCGTGGTCCCCAATTTGCCTCTGCCTTCGCACGAGAACTTGCTCGTCTCCTACAGTACGACCTTGCTCTCTCCTCCGCCTATCACCCCCAAACTGATGGCGAAACCAAACGGGTCAACCAAGAACTTGAGACCTATCTTTGCATCTTTTGTAAAGAAAGATCCGATGCGTGGGCGGGACTCCTCCCTATGGCTGAATTCTGCCATAACTCCTCCATTCACTCCGTCACGGGAAAAACTCCCTTCTCTCTTATTCTAGGATATGAACCTCGTGCCTATCCCCCTGGGATCGGAAAAACCTTCCTTCCTGATCTCGAAACATGTCTTTCCCTCTTATCGGAAGCTCGAAAAGAAGCTCTCAATGCACATGAACGTTCCCAACGTCTCATGAAAGAACACATTTCATCTCGCTTCGTTCCCTGCCAGTGGAAAATAGGGGATAAGATGTGGCTCAATAACAAAAACCTTCACCTTCAATATCCTTCTAGAAAACTGGCTCCCAAGCAAGAAGGCCCCTTTGAAATCACTCAAGTCTTATCTCCTATCTCTTATTGCCTCAAACTTCCTCCCACATGGCGTATCAACAACACGTTTCACGCTTCTAAGCTATCCTCCTATTGTGAAACAACGGAACACGGCCCGAATTTCCTATCTCCTCCCCCCATGGACATAGAAGGGGAAGAAGAATATGAAATTGCCGAAATACTCTCACACCGAGGAACACGAGGACGTCGTCAATACCTCGTGTCCTGGAAGGGATGGCCTTCTTCCGAAAACACTTGGGAACCTGAACGAAATCTTTCCCACGCCACGTCCATCTTATCCGCTTATAAGAAACGTCGTCCCAAGGACTTTCCTCTCAAAATAAACTACCATGCCTCGCACTCGCACTCGTCGAAACACTCCTGAAACCGCCTACTCTCGTACCATGGGCCTCACCCATCCACATGCTCCGATTATTCCTAATCTCTTCGATCCCACCACTTTGTTTGCCACCGTTCTCGAATCCCCTCCCTTACTTTACGAAATCGAACAAAACATTTTCTCTTCCTATCTCCCTCACCAAAATGTATACCAAGCTATCAGACTCTATCAAACTTATGCTCGCCTTTGTACCCACCACCATTCTTCTCCCACTTTCTCTGCCATCTTCAACCAAGAACTTACTACCCTTTGTTCCAATATTTTTGATGTACTTATCTCTTCCTCCTTCTCTGATGCCGTCGGAACCCTTCCTTCCTCTCATCTCTGGGACACTCTTCGCCCTCATTGGATCGCTCTCACCAAGTCCCAGCAGAACGCCTACGACCAACAAGCCACTCTCTATGTGAATCCCTTTCGAACTGGGCCCGTTGTTACCACTAGAGCCTTCCCCCAGCGACGGGCCACTCCTTCAATCAGTCTCGCCCCCTCCTCTTCCTCTACCAGAGTTCTGGGTACTTCTACGACGAGCACTTCATCTCCTTCCTCACCAGTCTCTTTCCACCGAGCTCCTACCTCCGTCTCCCCTTCCCTCAGTTGACAGAGAAACTCTTCGAGAAGATCCGGCCCTGGTGTCCCATATCCCCCCAATTCTGAATCCACCAGATCCTCCATCAACGTCGATGAACCTCTTCCCATTCCCCCGCCTTATTGCTCCTAACCTGAACGGGACTCTCGCGGAAATTCACCTTCTTCCACTGCCAACCCTGGACCTCCTTGTCCTGTTTGTCTCAGCCCGAATTACTCTTATGTTCAATGCACCGATTATCGCTGCGACATATGCGTTGAGGTCGGACATGGAGTCTTCGATTGTCCCAGTATGCACCGTTGTCAACTCTGTGGAGGACTCGGACACCTTGAGGCCGACTGTGCCTTCTGTGAGGAACCATCTGACCAGGAGGACCGCGACGTTGACAATGCCATTGAGCACAACTCCGGCGGTCATTTGACTTAGAGTCTTGATGGAGTCAGTGTCTCCACCATACAACGAGGGTAATGTTACAGTTGTCCCTATAAGGTTTCGTCTTCGTCATTCTTCGTTCTGTTTCATTCCCTTCCCTTTCTCCTTGTCCTTTCGATCTGACTCTTCTT
>JBBPOJ010000781.1:0-20459 GCA_038091395.1 Leccinum rimulosum
TTCTTTAACCGTGAATGTCACTTATCTCATGCAGTCAGCAAGGACATGGACACCGAGGTTCGCAAAGTGCCCTTGGGTGTTTGCGCAAGGTCAGTTCCAAGTCACCTATTGCGACGTCAGCCCGTTAATCCCTATGGTCAACAGCATCGCTCCGTTCAATTTTCCTGCGTGCGTCACGTTGCTTCATCTAGTGATTTGCTGTTCATTTCCATTAGTATGATTCCGTTGTGGACGATCCCAATGGCTGCTGTCACGGGAAACACGCTTATTCTCAAACCTTCGGAACGTGACCCTGGTGCAGCCATGATAATTGCAGAGCTCTGTGAACGCTCAGGTAACATGACGCCCATCCGTCTGTCGAGTGCTTGCTCATGCGTGCGTAGGTCTGCCTCCTGGCGTTGTCAATGTGGTGCATGGAACTATTCCCACCGTCAACACCATCTGTGATCACCCCAAAATAAAGGCTATAAGTTTTGTCGGTGGAGATCGCGCCGGTCGGCACATATACGAAAGGTGAATGAGAAATTCCATTAATGACAATAATCACTCAGCCTTCATCATAATTGACCCATGGATCAGGGGTACCAAGAATGGCAAGCGCGTACAGGTAAACATCTATCCGCTATTTTACCAAATCAAGTATGAAACCCTGTATAGGCAAATATGGGTGCCAAAAATCATGCGGTACTGATGCCTGATGGTGAGCACGTGTATAATATCGGACACTAGAACGCAACCTAATAATTGCATATATAGCAAACAAAAATCTTGCATTGAATTCGATTCTTGGGGCGGCGTTCGGTGGTACGTCGCATTCCTTCGCCATTTATAGACTAATGGACTCTGTCGACCAGCTGCTGGACAAAGATGCATGGCTATCTCTGTGGGTGAGTAAGTCTGGGAACATCCACGCGGCCGGGTTAGAAGAAACTTGTTTTCAGTCATCTTGGTGGGAAATGCGCAATCTTGGCTTCCCGAGCTGGTTGAGCGAGCGCGAAAGCTTCGAGTCAACGCTGGATTCGAAAATGATGCAGACTTGTATGTGCGCTCTTCCGGTCTAGATTAATCAGAGTTTACCGCCAATCGTTCCGCAGGGGTCCTCTCATCTCGCCGGCTGCCAAGAGTCGTGTGGAAAGGCTCATATCTTCTGCTACGGATGAGGGTGGACGTATTCATCTCGACGGGCGGGGAATCACTGTGCCAAGTTACCCTAATGGCAACTTCGTTGGCCCCACCATTATTGAAGCCACAACCAGCATGCAATGCTACCGGTTGGCATTTTTTTTCTATAGCATGTCGTGTCTTACACTTCATACAGTGAAGAGATTTTTGGTCCTGTACTCACTGTCATCTCAGCGGATACCTTGGACGATGCACTCGACATTATCAATGCAAATCGTTACGGCAACGGCACCGCGATCTTTACTCAGTCCGGAGCAGCGGCACGCAAATTCGAGACAGAAGTGAATGTCGGTCAGATTGGTATCAATGTGCCAATCCCAGTCCCTCTTCCGATGTTCTCTTGGAGTGGTAACAAAGCGAGTGTTCTGGGAGATATCGGATTCTACGGCAAAAGGTGAGCTCTTTCTCTAGGGAAATTAGCTGGTAAGCGATAACAAATACGCGCAGTGGAATCAACTTCTATACCCAGAACAAGGTGCGGCTTCGCAGTCGAAAGGCATGTAGTGAAAGGCTAACACCCCCACCACAGACTACCACGAGCCTTTGGAGAGCTGAAGATGCTGTAGGCAGCCGTGCGTCGGTCAACATGCCTACCTTGAACTGATCTACTGTTGTCCTTACCGCCGGAGTTGAGTCGTCCGACGTGGTTGAATTCCACAAACATTGTGCTATAGGAACGCTGGACATGTACATCTATCAAATCAGTTTTTGCTGACAACTTGATCAAGGAAAGCTTTCGAAAACTTTGTACACTCTTCAAAGCATTGCTCGAATCCCGTCTATGTGAAAGCAGACACTTGAGATCTTGAGATCCCGCCTCGAGTTACAACAAAACGCTCACGATATCCCCGTAGTAAGGGTCTGAGATGGGCTTGTGGTCTAGGTATGACCCCCAAAGACGCACAGTTGCAGTACTTTCTCTTGGTTTTTTGGCGATCAGATTGCGGAGGTTCGATTCGTCGGCGGCAAGGATATACTGGAAATTGCTGAAATCGGCCACATTCACCTGGCGGGCAGAGTGACTGATCGGTACGTTGTGCTGGATCGCGATCAACCCATATTCTACGACCATTCGCGTGAAGCTTCATGAAGTCTCACCTTTTTGCACGTCGAAATTGTCCTGCAATCTGGTCAGAACCGATGATCCTCGATGTTGAATAAGTTGTGTACCTATAATCCGGATCATCGCCAACATGATATCCTCCGGTCCCTGCACTATCGACTTGGATATCGATTCCCCGTTTTGCGGCTTCGTATTTGAGTACAGCCTCCCCCATGGGAGAGCGACAGATATTGCCCAGACAGACGATAAGCACTGACAAGGTCATCGATGTCAATATAAATGTCGGTGATGGCGGTGGACAAGCCTGACTTGACCAGTTACCGCATCGATCGATTGATTCTGCTTCTATCCTATTCTAAACCGTTATGCCTTCCCCGCCAATCCAGGTGTTCCTCACCACAATCGCCTCCCAGCCTGTCCTCCGAAAGCGCCAAGGTCAGTCCCTTCTCGACCAGTGATCCGCCACTGGCAGTGCATATTAGATAGTCGACTGACGTCCTTTCCCGCAACGCAGAATACATATTGCGCATTCTACAGACCAAGAAGATCCCGTTCACGTCGTACGACTTGGCTTCGGACGAAGATGCCAAGCGTCTGTGGAAGAGGAAGGCGCCACTCGGTCCGTGCCACCGCTGCTATCGTTGCTGTCTCGAAGTTCTCAGTTTCTGATGTAAATGAATTCGGGGGGGATCGATCACAGACAAGCAACAGCTGCCGGGAATACTCGTCGGGGGCAGGTACCCAGGTGTGCGTAAACTTGTCGATTGGGCCGCACGCGATCGAGCGATGGTGACCGAGATGTCGTACTACACAGGACTTTGACGCATTGTTAGCCATCGCCTCGTTTCTGCTGTGCTGTGCAGCCGGCTGATCTCGAGTCACATCAGTGAAGAAGCTGTCGAATACGACGAGTTGGATGTCTTTTTACGCCTCAAGGAAAGCTGGAATGTGGCTGTCGACGAGGACCGCCCCGCGCCCGTCGCAAGACCTGTCGGCGTTCCGGGGGCAGTGCCTGTGTCTCAGATGACCCCAGAGCACCACAAGCCCAAGTTCTTCCCTCAAGATCCTGAAACTCCATTGAAGCCAGTGAACAAACGGAAAGATTTCGATATCAGCACAGAGCTGGAAGGCTTCGGACTACAGGGAGTAAGAGTCACAGACGACGACTTGACACAGTTGGTCAAGGATCTCGGTCTCGATGGTGACGAGGCAGCGGACATGGTGAGGAGTTTAGGTGGGGAGGCAGATACAAAGAACTCCACCAAACCACCTATTGAAGGCGAAGTCAAGGCCGAAGCAACGAAAGAAGCAGGGTCCGGTAAAACGGGAGCATCCAAATCGGAATCAGAATAAGGGCGATCTGATGATTATATACTCAGTACTCTACAGTCAAACGATAGTTATGCTATCGAAGGGAACATGGGACAGTATAACGAATATGTATTGATGTCAGATACGGTCAGAGTTTGCATGACGGCATGTTGACGATAAAGCCACCATCAAGAGTAATCGTTGCACCATTGACGTACGCGCCTGCTCGACTTGCGAGGAACAAGGCGGTGCCCCCGATGTCCTCAGGAGTGCCAAGGCGGTTGGCTGGGATCTGCGACGTGAAGATCTCTCCAGCAGTATCCAGCATTTGGGCAGTAACTGCTCAAGCATTCGTTATCCAAGCTGACATCCGTCTACGAACACAGCGACTCACGTTTACTGCGGAAAGCTCCTGAAGACGGGGAAGGTCAGATTGAGGATACGAGTACACGACGGGAAAGCTCGACGCACCACAGGCAATGGTATTGCTCAATATCCCTTCCTTGCCGAGTCGCCCAGCAAGGTGGCGACTCAGGTGATGAAGCCCTGCCTTCGCGGCAGAGTACGCATACGTATCGCGATCGGGGACTGCAAGGCCCTCAACGCTGCCAATCTGGTGTGTCCCAGAGTCAGGAGATGAGGTACGAGAGATACATGGTGCACATACGTTAATGATTCGGCAAGGATCGTTGAAGACACCTCCAATCTGGCCACCCTGAATAGCACCAGCGCGGAGAAGGGGCAGGAGTTTCTGCGTCAGAGTAAAAACCCGTTGCAGATTTAACGTGAGGACCTTTGAAAAGCCTTGATCCTGCATTGCGCGTCAACACTATGGTCAAGACAGAGTAGCAAACAGACCGACCGGATATTCGTCGAGGGGCTGAGCCCAGACTGTGCCAGCGTTGTTGACAAGGACATGGAGGGCCTTTTCCCTCGTTTGAAGCTCTTGAACCAGACGATCCACCTCCGAAAGCTTGGAGACATCAGCAGGGATGGATGTGCACGTGCCTGGCCCGAGGGCAGAGAGTTGTACTGCAGACGCGTCGCAATCTTTGGCAGAACGCGCAGAGATGTACACCTAAAGGCGGTAGTCAGGTTCAGATGCCGCAGAAAGAGATGGCAGACTGACGGTTGCGCCGTTTTTGACAAAGGCTGAAGCGATCTGGGACGATGGGTGGTTGATGTCTTCTTGTAAACACGGTACTCACCATCTTGCCGATGCCACGCGACCCGCCAGTGACAAGAACGACCTTGCCGGCGACAGCGAACAAGGAATCAGCTTGAAGGGAGCTCATTGCGAACGGGGAAGGGGGCCCAGCAGGAGAGAGAAGGAATGTGGCATGGATGGATCAGGATGGGGCATTTGCGTTGACGACCTATTGTCATGAGATATTTTTAGGGATACTGACTAACTTTACCGGCTCCCGGCATGAATGGGAAAGACAAGAACCGGACAAGACAGACACTAATTAATTCGTGTATGTACCTAATTAAAATGAGACATGTGTTTACGCAGTTCTAGGTTCGTATTTAGCACCTACAGAGTTCCAATGGATGCTGCCGCACCAGCTCAACTTCATTCAGCTTTCAGAGTCCAAGAGAACATCAGACATGCGTGAACGTCGCCGCTTGAGACGAATGTCATCCGATGCATGGACCGAAGGAATGTCCACGGGGATGTCCTCGGATTTATACGCCTGTCAGTGTCCTAATTAAGAATCATGATCATGTCCAAGGACGATTGGAACTGACACTGGTGCTCGCGACGCGACTTTCGCTGGCGACAGTTCTGCGTGGCCGTTTTCGGACACGGGCAGTCCTGTCTTCCTTTGGCTCGGGCACAGCCGTTTCATCCGTGGCAACACCCCATTGAACCGCAGGCAGGATGGATGCGGCTAGCGTTATGACAGAAAGAGTGAAGAATGTAGCAGAAGCACCGAGTGCGAATGTGAGGGGGAAGCGAGACACCAGACCCCTGTCGCACAAAAGGTTTGGCAATGGCCTTTGATCGAGCGAGGCGAAGCAGCTTACCAGATTCCACGACGCCTAAGAGCACCTCTCAAGGCAGCATTCGAGACACTTAACTCGCGACCCTCGCCGTTACCTACGCTTTTCCAACCATCCCTTCGGCCAAGATCGATTCTTGCATTCATGTATGCGGTCACCGGGGCGTATGCGGACAGTAGAGGGACATCTAAATCAATGACGCGGGGGACGGCGGAGAACCAAAAAACAGCACGCTTGGGGGGAAGTACAATAGCCTCGTGAAGGTGAGAAGAGAGAAATAGATAGAGAAGGAGACGAGCATACCGGTCTGCTGACTGCCACAAGGGTTTTGTTGGATGGCGTAGAAAGGGACAAAGAGGCCATGAAGTTGCCAAGTGCAAAGTTTGCATCAGAGGCCGGTAGAACCAGCCGGAGGGAAATGTCGTACGGTTGGGCAGTAGAGAGCGAAGGCAGCGATAGTTCAGCATAGGGCGAAGGAGCGTCGCTGCAGTCGGGGTCAGCGAGTGTAAGCGGGCTAAAAACAGGACTGACCCATATTGTAGATAGATAGGAACCTGCCAAGCAACTGGGATGTTTTTCCAGATATACCAGCCAGAGAATATGGAGAAGAGGAGGACGAGCGGGATCAAGGACAGACAGACGAGCAGGGGCACGAGACGAGAGGCAATCATGAGTGAGGTCGCGGGCGGGAAGAGATACACGAAACATCTGCGGATGACGGAGAACGCAATACGAAAGGGATTGTAGGTCGACAGAAAGGTCGGTCTCCCACTGGCATTGTCGTCTGGATCGAGCTTTGGCGGAGGGCGGACCATTTCTTGCTCGACGCTGTGAGCGACGGTGAGGAAGGGTCCTATCGGAGCTTGAAAGACGATCTCAAGTGCCACAATAGCGAACATGGACATCGTCAGCCATCTCGTTGGGAAATCACCCTCTGCCCAAGACCTCACTCGATACCTCAGCACGCTGACCACGAGCGCCATCCCCGCTCCAGACATCAAGTCTTACTCTGACATTGTCTACTTCAACTACCCTGCGCTCGGCGTCAGTCTCCAATTCACCCCTCGGAAAGGGTACAAGCCCGCGACCGGGTTGAGACGCGAGCAGCTCAGGGACGATGATTTACAGTTGGAGGCAATAGACATCTACAACGTCCCCGTCGTGAACGAACCCGCCAGATCCACCGAGTCTGCCTTTTCCACGTATTCGCGTCTGCCGATTGAATTGCACCTGGTTGGAGATACCCCAGCAGTGATAACGATTGCAAAAGATACCACCGGCAAACAGTTGGTCGAGTGGCTGGGAGAGCCAAGCAGAAAGGGTGGTGGTGCGGGCCCGTCGAGCGGTTCGATCCACATCTGGTGTGAGTGGGCGCAGCAGGGCATCATGGTAGAATTCGGGGGCGACGATGCGAGGGGACCGCAAGCTTGGGAACGGGGAGCAGGCGCAGTGTGGAAGGTCGTAACAGTATTTGAACCGAAAGTCCCGTGCGTATAAATTCGGGTTGTTACGTGGAACTTCGGTTCTCTTCAGCTCTCCCCAACAATGGCTGCTCCATCCCATGCCACCACCAAAGATATGAGCGGCCGGTTTCTCATGGTCAAATTTCATTCTGTTTTATTTGTCGCCGTCGCTCATCACATCTTCTATTAATACATAGAACAAGTCCCTCAGTGACTCACCCTCAGAGATTCTCCAGCTCCAGGGTGTGCCATGGCTCGTGCGTCGTGCAGTCGCCATGTTCTCTCTCACTCTCGTCATCAAACACACCACGGACGAAGCCGGTGTCGAGCATATCGACATCGGCCAGATACTCTCCGGAGGAGTCCCTGTCGAGGGTGAGAACCGTACCTTGGACTGGCAGGAGCATGCGGGACACGACATCGTCTTTGGATATGTAACTGAGAAGGCGGGCAGGATCGCCCTAAACGAGGTTACAGACGAGTTCTTGAAGAATGACTGGACTCAGGATACCATTGACGGCGACGTCGTTTTCACCGATAGCTGGACTACACCTGGCAAGAACAAACTTACGTGGAAAGCGCTACAGGTGAATGTTTCGTTCACCCTAGTCAACTTGTACTCGCGCACTCAAGTGAACAATTAGACGTGGGGCTTTGCAATGGTGAATGGTGAAAGGCGATATGTCAGGCGCACTACTTTCACCTCGAAGGACGGCACGATTCACACTCGCTTCGTCTATGACTACCGTGAGTACTCCCCCCGTTGGGTTTGGCGACGCCCTGAACCTCGTGATAACCACAGTTGGCCCAAACTGAGGCTTCCTTCGCGATACCTGCCCCGCCATGGGAAATGATATCCCCTGTCACAGTAAAGTTAAAAATACGCTGCTCTTACGGACAGAAGTGTTGCCCACAGTACTAGCCACAAACAAGTCGTTCTGTTTATAGGAGAGGCTGACATGAATCGTCGTGATTTTCTGCCACCCACATGCTCGGTGAATTCACTTCCTCTCATTCTGATTCCTCCCCGCCCGAGTCCGTACATGCCACCTTGGCAGCTGAACCTGTCTCCGAAAAGACAGAACTCGAGGTTGATGGTCTCACTGTCGATTCGCAGCCATTGCGCCGCAAGCTCGCAAGCTTTCAGGCCTACTTGGCCTCCAATTGGCCTCGACTGCATCGGACGCTCCGGAGGACCATCCTCTACGTAAGAGGACCCAGGCCGAAGCTAGACCTTCCTAGTGAGCTTAACTCCGCACGTCTCCTTTCTGAGCCTCATCGTCCCGGTCCTACCGATCCTAGGCCCTGCACCGCTTCTAGGTCGTACGTATAACATCCGTGGCCACACATTCACCATCGCACTCGAGCCTGCCATACTATGGCTCACACGTCCGTTCACTGCACCTTGGCTGTTTGTTCTCCTTGTTGCCGCTTATATCATCGGCTTCGCCTTCTTTGCGCGTGCTCAGTGGTTTCTCACACCGCCTTCCTCTTTGATCGAATGCACCTCCGTTTTCTGGACCGAGAATGCTGGCTGCGGTCTCAACGGTGAACTATGCGCTCCTTTCACTAATACGTCTTTCGACTTTCGATGCCCTGCTCAGTGTAGTTCTGTCGTGCTCCAAAACCCTCGTCTTGTCGGCAGCACGGAACTTGATTTCGTCCCTCTCCTAGTTGGCGGTGGTGACCTGCAAAAGACATATAGAGCTGACAGTTTCATCTGCTCTGCTGCAATACAAGCGTGAGTTCGATTATATTGCTCGATTTCATCCACTTATCGCGTACGGGTGCAGCGGTATCATCAGTGACTCGACTGGAGGTTGCTTCTCCCTTCAACTCATCGGAAATTTTACCGACTACCTGTCTATCACTGCATCTGGTCTCGCCTCTGTCGCTTTTCCCTCTGTCTTTCCCATGTCTTTCCAGCTCTCTCCTTCTACTTCACTCACCCATTGTACTGACTTTCGCACCCCTGCGCTGGCTTTCAACATTCTTGTTACGTGCATTTTATTTCTCGTTCTTCGACCCAAAGCCATCGTGCTGTATTGGTGCCTTGTGTGCATTGGATTTTGGCACATTGCTCTTTTCTCGCAACCCCAGGCAACTCCACCACCGTTGGATGTGGCTTTTGGTGCTTTCCTCCCAGCACTCTTCGTCTGCTACGGTTTCTGGAGAGTCGCCATTCGCTTCACGCTACCTGTTTTTGCAGACGCTCCCTTCGAGGCAATGATATGGTATCTTGCACCTTATTGGACTGGTGTTCTCACGAATCTCACCATGTCGCAAATACCCATCGATCGTCTTACAGCGCAAGATATTACTCAGCAGCCTGGTGGTCTCGTCGCACTCATTATCATTGTCCTCATTTTGCTTGTCATTGCGATCAATCAAGTACGTGTTATTCGAAAGACTGGGTATTTGCCATACTACCTGGGTTGGCATATTATGGGTGGCCTGGTCGTTCTTGTCTTGGGACTCTTGCCAGGTTTGCAGCTCCGTCTACACCATTACATCATCGCCATGGCGCTTTTCCCTGGGACGGGGTTTCCAACCCGCCTCTCGGCCATCTATCAAGGATTTCTACTCGGCATGTTCCTGAACGATGTCGCCGGTTATGGGTTTGCGTCCATTTTGCAGACTGCGGCAGATGTGTGTCTTAAAATTATCTCTTCAAGGATGGTAAAACTTATCCATTTTCAGCTGGTTGACGACGGGCCATCAGGCTCAGCACTTCCGACATTCCTTACCAACTCGTCGAATTACGACGCAGCGATCAGCTTGGCAAATCAAACAGTCTCCTGGGTCCAGATACCAGACAACCTGTTTAACCAGGGTTGGAATGGATTCTCCCTTCTCGTCGATGACGTAGAGCGTTACGTGGGCACCGCTCTCAACTTTTCCCTTGCCGGGTTGGAGGCAGGGCTACCTCACTTTTTCAGACTGGCTGTATGTACCTATGCTTCTATACCTGGGCTGCTAACATTGATGGACTACTTTGTAGTACGCGAATGGCGGAAATGCTGGAGACTTTACCATGCCAGCAACCCTGTGGCCCAATGGGACGTGGGTTAACCCTCTTCCCGGGCCATCCTGATTTATTATTATCTATCTCTCGCACAAGGACATTAAAGGTGTACACAGAACATATTAAGAGTGCACGGAGGATAGACTTAATCGCTATTCACCCAGTACTTGCTGTATATTACGGAGTGTCGGACTTTATATGGCTGCGCGGAAGTTTCTAAAGTTGCTCGTATAGACTTAATGCCTTCCTGCCTACAGGAGACTATGCCTGCCCCCACCCTCCGGTCTACGAGGGTCATTGAAGAGACGTCAGGGTGAGCTGTCGCTGCCTGTACCTATTGTGTAAGTAACAAAGGGTTAGGGTGCTCTGTGAATGCGTCTCCGACGGGTTGCACTATTTGTCCTTATAGTACTCACGCTTGGTGGAAAGCATCGCGCCAACGGTCTACGGCCACGAAATTGTGAAGAAGTATATGCATCGTCGGAGGTCCTTCGAATCTCGATGTCTAAGTCGCGGTTCTTTTGAAAGTACGTGTCGAGCTTGTTCCGTCTCACAAACACAAACCAGCCAGCTACTTATGGTCATTCCCCTCGCGCTGTCTACACGTCGGAAAAGGCGTTCTCGGCCGCTGGTCCAACCGCAGCAGTCATAAAGGATAAGGAAACTGGTGAATTTACCATTGAGGCTGGTGCTCTGATGCTCGCAGACAACGATATATACTCCATTGATGAGTTTGACAAGATGTGCGTCTCGGATAAGTTGCTATCCAGGAAGCTATGATATCCATATCCAAAGCTGGTATCCATGCTACCCTCAATGCCCGGAGGCCGATTCTGGTTACGTCGGGTCGTTCGTCGTCGTCGTCGTGTCGTGGCGTGGCGCATCGTGGTGGCACGCCGCGTCGTTCACCATCTTCGTTCAAGTTGTCCTTGTCGGTGCCACAGCGGATGGACCTGTGGGAACGGCCCGGGGTACGGGTCGGTGCCAAAACACCCGCGGGTATGTATACCCGGATGATCTCTTATCTGATTTAAAGATTCAGATAATATGCAGGGAGAAGATCAAGCACAATATTATGTTAACCTTTCGGCCGCAAAGCTTCTCTTTATGTACATCCGTGTTCTTTTTCTTCTTTTTCTCGTCTTCAAACTCTGATTTGTAGATGTCATACCAGCGCGTTTGGTAGTAGGATCTTAAGCCTGAGGATAATTGTCTGTAATGTAGTGTTACTAGGGTCTGTCATGGGTGTTGGTTAGCATTTACGTACCCGCGCCAAACCCGTTACCTGTGGCCACAGGTACAGGTAGTATGCACTATCCTGTGACGACGTTCGGCATGCTGTTACACGACGATCCTGCGTGTCATCGTCGTCATCATCGTTGTGTCGTTGCATTGTCAGTGCGCGTCGCATCGTCGCGTCGTGGTACGCCGGTGCGTCAGTTGACGCGTTGTGGCGCCACGTTGCGTCGTTGCGTCGTCCTCGTCGCGTTGTGGTAGGCCGTTGCGCCAGTTGACGTGTTGTGTGGCCACGTCGCGTCGTCGTCGTCGTCGTCGTCGTGTTGTCGTCGAGATTTTGTCACTGACGACGGCGAGGGGTGAGCAAGGGAGGACGAGGACGAGGATGAGGAGAGACCGTGTGCTCACCGTCATCATCGTGTCGTTCGTCGATGTGGTGGTGGTAGTGGTGGTTCGATGTGTGCGCACGCCGTGGTCATGTCATCGTGGCCGTGCTAGTCGACGTAGCGTGATGGCGTCGTCTTCGTCGTGTCGTTGTCGTCTTTCGTCATTGCCTCGTCTGGTTGTCGGTCACGGTGTCGACGTCATGGTGCTGGTCGGCGCCGCGTTGACCGTCGTAACTCGTCGTTGTCGAGTCGTCGAGTCGTGGCGTGACTCGGATGGCGTCGTCAACGTTGTCGTCGCGTTGGTCGCGTCGTCGGCGAGGGCGCGAGGGCGCTGAGCGCAGACCCACGGGTACACCCGTGGGTCCATTTCATCATACCCGCGCTGTGGGTACGGGTAAATTAGCGGGGTACGGGTACGAGTAGAGACACCCACGGGTTTACGCGTGACAGAACCTAAGCGTTAGTAGGTACTATCGCGGGTAAGGGTTATTACTCGAGTGCGGGTGGGACAGATCAACCCATGGTACCCGTCAAGTACCCGTGCACTCGATCATGTAGAGCAAGACGACGACTCGGAGGTGTTGTGACCGTTGTGCACTCTCAGCGGAACGATTCGGAAAGTACACGGCAGTCGCTACACACCGTCGTTGATGCGGGAATGGGCAGTGACGCGATTGCGGGTGTCATAGTCGTCGTTGAGTCGCGTCTGTGGCATGCCGTCGCGTTGTTGTTGTTGTCATGGGTGAGGAGGCGCACATCACAGTCGTGGTGGCATGAGGACGGGGACGGGGATGGGGACGTCGTCGTGTCGTCGTCGGTGTCGCTGTGTCGTCATTGTGTCGTCATCATCGACAACGACGTCGTGTCGTGTTGTTACGTCGTGGTGGCACCTTTTGACGACAATATTATCTACGCGTGACGTGTCGGTCACACCACCGCCGCCAAAAAATCGACATTCCTTATCGGGTAAAAGCGGAGTTTGACTAATTTGGTGATGTCACTGGCATGGTGACATTCAAATTCTATCCCTTTCCTGAGGTGTGTTGTGCTTCTATAAGCTATCCTCTCAGCTCTATCAGTACCCTCAGGCTTGTCACTATCTCTCCATCTGGTAAGTAATTGTTGGCTTCTTTATTGGCTTTTTCTTACCATATGAGTTAAATTGAAGCAATGCAACACTCTCAGGTTGTTGCCCAATTGCCAGTGACTCAGACACAAAGACCAATTATAGGTGTAAATTATCTTTTAGTAAAAGGTTTATATTTTATTCAGTTCATCTCTAGGCCAAACCTCAACCTGATGATCCTTCTGTTGTATACTATCCAATTCCTTCCACTGACAACCTTGTCATTCGTCGATGGGATGGTGGTCTGGCAAGATCCTCACTGGCAGGCTCCCACTGGCATTACTTCCTTGATCTATATGATAGATCAAATGATTGTTCCATAAACCTCCCTAACGACTGGAAGATCATCAATGCTGATGTTCCAGGCAATTCATTTTGGTTAGTTCCACCTAATACTGAGGTACCAAGCTGGGAAGTTACTTTTGGTATGCATTCTGCAAATATACCACCAGGAGAAGAGCGTTTTGCTGTTCCTGAGGGTACATTTTTGCTACTTACTCATCCTCGTATGCCCAATTTTGGTATGTTTTTGGAACATTATCCTAGAGCACTGCCAGATGGCTTTACTCTGCCAATACATAGCTAAGAAATCATGTATTACTAGTACAAGTTATGGCATTCAAGTTGCTACATAAACATTGGTTGCAGTCTTTATTTGTCATGAAAGTCCGCACTGGCAGTAGTACGCATTCACCGCACCCACCCATGTATCACGACATGTCAAGGCCATTCTCAAGAAGCGCCCCCAAACATTGCCCAGAGTGGAGAAGACGGGTTCACTCACATCATCGGTTTGCCCTGGATACCCTGTAAGTGCAAGAGCACCTCGCGCCGCGCGGCATCAGGCGGTCCTCGCAATAGGATCTCTTTGACTAGAAAGGGAATGGGGAATAATTGGTCGGCAAACAGATCCGACCTTGAGCAGGTTGCGCAGCAGTATGCTACCCTTTTGACATTGACTGATCGTAGCATTGTCGTCGTCGAATATGACGGAGAGTCGATTGTCTCGATACCGCGCTCGAGTTGGATTATTTGTAGATCTTTGGTATGCCTAGGTCGCGCTACCACTGCACACACCTGAGGACGCGTTGGAAGTAACTAAAGACGGTCAGACAGCGAGTGAAGTAACATAAGAAAGTTGATCAGACTGCTCTTACCCACGTTCGGGAACCCGATCATACTTTGGGCTGCACTCGGCTTGTAAGCCTTCAAGACTAAGGAGTGCTGGAACCATCGTGCTCGATAAGTTCGATCGCTGATTGGACGACACCGAACGGAACGGAAGTGCTGGAGTGTAAATGTCGAAGATGATACTGTAACCACTGCTGTGCGTTCTAAAAGGAAAATGAGATCGTTCAAACTGCGTCCTGGATGAAAAATGAAAATGAAAACGTAAGCGCGCACATCTATTTTTCTGAGGACAAACACGAGCTTCTTCCCCTCGCTCTCCTGCCTCCGGACCTCCTCCTCGACGACTCGACGACGAGGTGACTTCTGCACCCTTCTGGATCGCACGCATCGAGAATGAGGATGTCGATGTCGCTTTCGTCGATGACTGTGTGGCAGCGCCTGGACGTAGTGTCGGCGCATCTGCTCCTTGGTTTTCTGGGTGGGAAATAGTGTGTTCTGGCGACGAATCAGAGGGTTGAGGATTGGTCAACCGCGGACGCTAGCATTGCGAGGGAGGAGTGGGTAGGTTCTGATGCCGGATCCGTGCGTGTAGGTAGCTAAAGGAGACAGGATCAGAGACCGTGACCATTCAACGAAAAGGTGTTTTTTTTACTTGCCAAATGCGCTTGCTGTTTCTCTGCATTTCGAACTTTGAGATCGGGGAGTTTTGGGACGCCTGGATCCTTCTTCAAGTTTAGCTCTGGTATGAGGTTAGGATATGTGAGTCCCAGCGAAAGTTTCAAGGATACGCACTGGGCTTGTGTGGGACGGTGGATTTACGAGGATATGAAGATGCAACGCGTGCGGATGTTTCTGCCCTCGTCGGAAATGGCAAGATCGCTTTTTCCGGCAACCTCGACACGCGACTCTTTTTGCACTAGCTACTACTGTATAGCTTCCCTCGCTGCTCGAGATAACCGATCAACATGATCACATGTAGTCGACTACAGGATCCGGTCAAGGCACAAGTGGCTTCGCCTTCAACTATCGTTCGACAAGTAGTACAATATGTCCCCACCGCTGGGCAAAGCTGCGGAAGAACTCCCGGGATTCAACCCGAGACCGACCGCGCGCAGCATCTCCTCGAGAGCTGCAAAGACGATCTTCTTCGCGTTAGCGGCCTTGACGGTCACATACTTTGTGAGAATCAGCCACGGATACCTCTGGAACTACATCCAGGGCGCCCCTCGTCCATCCAGCACCGATTTATGCCCTCAGGCGCGCGACTCGCGAGTTTTACCAGTGAGGTACAACGCGCTATGGGGTTCATTGACCGAAATCTATGGGTCAGAGGCATTCCAATCAAGAGTAATCGAGTAGCTTTCCGGAGCAATTCAAGTCCCGTGAACCTGGCGGTAGTAGTGTGTAGCGATTCACACAGCTCACGCACGAATGACTTCAACAGCACTGAGTCCTACGATCAACTTATGGACCCCGTAGGGGTAGACCCGCGCTGGGAGAAATTTGCTGCGTTCCACGACGATATCTCAAAGTCATTTCCGTTGTGATCTCATGGGGGCGTTGCGATTGCTAAATTGACTTTTGTATAGTCATTCGATCCTCGAATTGACCAAAGTCAACACATACGGGTTAATCTTTATGGAATTCAGGTGCATCCTTGAAACCGCTGCTCTTGGCTGCTCACCAAGGTTTGGACGAGTATTACATCACTCTCAGTTTCAACTCAATCGTGTTTCTCCAGATGTCGTGTCCGTGGACCCTGCCACGTATGCTGATTGGACCTATCCCCCTTTCTCTGGCCACTTTGATG
Organism: Leccinum rimulosum; assembly: GCA_038091395.1. Classification (NCBI taxonomy): domain Eukaryota; kingdom Fungi; phylum Basidiomycota; class Agaricomycetes; order Boletales; family Boletaceae; genus Leccinum; species Leccinum rimulosum. The sequence goes on from JBBPOJ010000781.1 coordinate 15,741, forward strand.
GTTTGTTATGACCCATTCATCCGAGTCTGTATCGGATCACTGATAACTGTAATCCACAGGTAAAATAATATGGGGCCGAGGTTCTGTAGACGACAAGAACTGTAAGCTTGCTTCGTGATTGCTCCGCTCAACGTTATGGAACAAGACAGGTCAGCGGTGGAAAAATGTTAGAAAACGGCTATGAACCAACCCGAACGGTAGTCCTTGCATTGGGCTTCGACGAAGGGTCCACTGGTGAATACGCAAGGTGAAACAAATGCAGGGTTGGTTTTATGTTGATGTCCCGTAGGGTGCGCAACTCCTAGCGCCAGAGTTGCTGGAGATGTTTGGTGAAAATGGATACTAGGTTGGGATGATGGTTGGCAATACGGGTGCGTAGCCACTCAAGCAAGAGAGACGTTCGGATTGACGGACGAGATGCAGACACGGCTTTCTACTGGAAGTTGACGCCCCATATTTTCCGATATGGACACACGGAGGGGCAGGCAGGTGGAATGCAACGGGAGTACGGCTGCAAAGTCACCATCGTGTCAAGCCATCCGACGACTAACGTCGCAGTGTTTATCTCTGCACAACTCTGCGTGGTTTCGGCAACATCACGCCCGCGGCAGGTGAGTAACCGTGATATCACTTGCGTCACGCTTTAGTACAACATTCTCTGTGATCGTGAGTGTGTTCGCCTGTGTGATATGATCCCCCTATTTGGATTGTCTCATCTTTACAACCGAGGCAGCACAGATACGGTACTTGGTCAGTAATCCGCTATGCCCATCAACGTCACCCACGCCGCTACCGCGAATCCACTTGCGTCTTTGTTCTGCCCGGCAGCTCTCTTACGACCTGCATGGGCCAAGAACCTTAAACTCGAAGGATGTTGTCCTCCCTCGTCACATTCTTTGGTGATACGTGTGGAGAAGTACTCGGCAGCGAGGACGGCCCTCCTCTACTCCGAGGGACGCCTCCACATCAACATGGAAACTCGAGGAGAGCATACCACGAGCAACTATCGTGGACACGTCGTACGACGTACGTGGTGGGGCTACTATTGATCATTCCCCCATCTGGATAGAAAGATGGCGAAGCTCCAGAATGTGGATGGGCAAACATCAATCTTGCCGTCTAGCACAAAGGATATAGGCCCTGGTTCTCGGCGTGACATAATTGTCGGTCATTTTTGGGAACCATTTTGGGGATTGTAATGGAAGAAGGTTGTCAGCTTAGCCTGAGGTAAGTATACGAGCTGGTTCGTGCCGCTGTTCCAGATAACCTCAGTAGGTGCGACAATTTTACACAAAATGTGAGAAGCTATTCCGGAGCGGAATGACCACCAAGAAGACTTTGTTGAGTTAACAAAGTCGCTCAGCTCAAAATACCCGGAACTTGTGTCAACTGGGTAGCGAGAGGTTTGAGAATGGGAATCCGATATTACGAAACCAAATTCGTTTGAGGTCAAGGTGGCTAGGTCCGTTATGATCTCACTCAGTGTCACATAACATGGCATGCCTGACTGGTTCATAGACATTATCCAACTTGGCACGTGTTGCCAGCCGCCGCGTCGTCATGTGTGGGGGCACGCTGGCGATCCGCTTCGCTGTCATGGTCGTCATTGCGTCCGCTGTAGCCTGCCGTCGCATTTGCTATCGCCGTGTCGACCGTCATATGGCGTGCGTTAGCGCCGTGCACATAATGCAGCACATTAATATTGGTGTGACGTGCAGGATCGGAGGCGTCGAGGTAGGGAGAGGGCGAGGGCGGCGACGATCGTGCGCTCTCGACGGAACGAGAGCGCGTACTAGCAGCCGCCACACACCGTCCTCGATACAGCGAGGGAGTTGATGATGCAAAGTGATGCAGAGCGTTACGTGGGCAATGCTCTTAACTTTTCCTTTTCCCTTGCTAGGTTGGAGGCACTGGCAGGGCTACCTCGTTGTTTCAGACTGGCTGCCAGTACCTATGCTTCCGTACCTTAGTAGTGCCGCAAGTGGCGGCGACCCTGTGCCAGTGACCGCAGTGGCCGCCCACCGGGATGTGGCATAACTCTCTTCCTGGGCCATCCTGATTGATTATTATTGGATAAATATTTCGTACAAGGCCATGAAAGATGTATTACTTAAAGACTCGATCACTATTCACCCAGTAGTCGTACATACTCACTGTAGGTTACGGAGTAATCGGGACTCCTAAGACGGTGGTACTGTACCTATTTTAGGATGCTGTGTCGAACTTATATGGGCCGCGGGAGGTTCCTGAAGTTACTCATGTAGACTTGATGCCTACTCCCACCTCTGGTCTACGAGGGTCGTTGAAGAAACGTCAGGGTGAGCTGTGGCTGCTTGTGCCTATCGAGTAACCAAGGGTTGACGTAGGATGCTCTGATAGGTCAAGGATGGGTCTGCACTATTTGTCCTATAACACGCAAGGGACAGCCGTCTTTCCTTAATCTCAAGGCCGCCTTGAATCACGAACGAACTGTTCACAACGGTGCGACCTCTGCAGAAGAGAAGGGCAAGGATGCGAACCGTGCAAACGAGATAGGTGTCCCGGAAAGCGCTCTGGAGACTGCGGACGAGACTTGTCGGGACAAGATCGGGAACCCTCCTCTTACGACAGAGGGTCTGCGACAGTGGGAAATGCATGCCCACGTCGACCACGTCTATGATTTAGTGCCATTCTGGCAGCGCGGGATGGACGCAGCGGAGAAGGGCGAAGTGCTTCGGTTGGAGGAGTTTCTTGACAAGATGGAGGGCGATGGGGGGTGGAGGACTGCCCATCAAGTGCTGGGGATGCTGGGAGTGTGCGATTGTAAGGTGAGCCAATCCGAACAGGCTGGGGACGGGTGGGGACAATGGGCGGAGCCCAGTGAGGGTGGGGGATGGGGATGGGGACCGAATCCGTTCGGCTGGGGAACTGGAGACGGATGGGGTGTTGAAATGACTCGCGTCACCTCTGAGGCTACGGAGTCATCGCGCGGGTGGGGACGGTCGGAATTGAAGATGGGTCGAGCGGGTAGGTCCCGGGCCGATGCAGTGCAGGACAGATGTGGCACCCGTATATTGGTCGAACCGGTGAGGGCGGTGCAGGGCAATAACGAGCTGCGGAATTTTGTGGACGTCATCGCGCGACAGGAAGCCGTCAACGAACAGCGACGTAAACAGCTGTACTTGTTCTTCGAGGTACGTCCACACCTCAGTGACGGTCCGAGCTCGGGCGAACTTGAACTAATTGTTGCAGATGACTATCGAACAGAAGATCCAAAAGATACAAGAGACAATACGTTTCCTCCGCACGCACGCTTAACATACTACATAACAATACCGGGTGGATTCAAGTGGATCACGGCAATTATGATTACGTTACGCTTTGAATTAGGAGGCTGTTGAGGCTGTGCGACGTTATTGTACCTTTCCACAGCACGTGCAGTGCTAACACGGGGTATTTAGAGAGGAGATCAACTCGTCACCGACTCCTCGCTCAAGCGCTCAACTATCACTATCATATCGTATCAATGTCCAATTCGAACTCGAATCTCCCCGACGGCTGGATCCAACAGCACGATCCTCGCCACGACCGTCTTTTCTGGGTCCGTTTTGTCTCATCCGTTTTCGCTCTATCACTGACTCAAATCCATTTAGGTCGACACCAGAGCAGAGCCTCCACGGGCAATCTGGACACACCCCCATGAGGACGAGCAATATCTTAGCGAGCATCCGGGAATAAGGGCGAAAAATGAAAAGCACCGTGACTCCGAGCCTGATCTTGGCGCGCCTCCCTCGTACGATGCGGCCGTGGGACAGGCTTCGGGGAGTGGACAGCGACTTGGTTCCAAACACCCCGATTCGACGGATGCTGTCTCCAACAAAGGCTCGCACTCGGAGCGTAAGCGGGGGGTGTTTGAAAAACTGAAAGACAAGGCAATCGGGACAAGGGAGGAGCGCGAAGAACACAAGCGACTGCGGGCAGAGCGGGTGGCACGAGAGCAGGAGTTGGCGAGGCAGGAGAGGATACGGCGACTGGAGGAGCACGAACTACAGAGACGACTGCGTTCGGAGCGGATCGCACGAGAGCAGGAGTTGGCGAGACAAGAGAGATTGCGGCAACTGGAGGAGCGGGAGGCGTACATGCGCGCCCACGGTGGATATGCTCCATATCACCCTGGGCCGGGCTACGGCTACAACAACGGGTATAACAACAACAACAATGGAGCTTTTGGTGGAGGCAACACTGCTGCTCTAGGCTTGCTCGGCGGGTTGGCGGGAGGTCTTTTGCTTGGGGACATCTTTGGTGGTGGTTTCTGATTTTTTTTTTTTTTTCATTACTGTATCTTAGTATGAGTCGTGGGATAAATAATCAATGATGTTGTCCTCCTCGTCGTCGGTCGCGATGAGTCTAGCGTTGCCGTCCTCGCTGAGTCCGCATGTCTGTATTCTCCCATCCCAGGACCTTGTCCATCTCCTCGACGACGCTGCTCTTCCACCCCTCAACGACATCCTCCAGTCCTTTTCTCCCCTCCCTCAAGGTATTCTTTTCTTCTCTTCACCTTGACCGGCTGCTAACACTGCAATCAGTCACCACGCGTACGACCTCTCTCACCACAGTATCACACACTTCCTTTTCTCTCCGCTTCTCCGATCTTGCAGAAACTGAGCGCGCGTGTCTCGAGGATGACGAGAAGCGTGCTGCCAGAACCATCGACTGGATTGGCGAGCGCATCGCCAAGCA
>JBBPOJ010000782.1:0-19468 GCA_038091395.1 Leccinum rimulosum
TTGAATTAATCGCCAGCGCTGAGCGGGCCACCTTCATCAGGGTTAGTGCTGTGTTGCTCCCACGTCAGCTGTCAGAGACGTGGTTTGGTGAGAAATTGTAGAAGTGGCCAAAATGTCATACTTACTTATTTAAACTTCAATGCAAAGCGCACTTGTTTAGTGGTCGGATTACTCCTCCACCGGTACCGTCAATTACGTGAGGGTACTCGTCGAATCTCCATGACTGAGAACCTAAGCCAACCAGATATCAAACGGTCGTAGTTCCAGGGCAGAATACGGGAATTCAGGGCACGGGCTGTGGCCTGTGCCACGGGAGCATGAGGGCATTGGAGGTCGAAGAAAATTATTTCAACAGGTAACAATTTTTTTGGTTTTTGATCCGTACGAGTTGCTTTCTCACCGTCACTTCAGCTGCATCATTCCTTGATCTTGATTTGCTTGGAAGCTAGTAAGACTTTAGAACCCTCTGTCTTCGACTTCACAAAAGACAGCATCGGTTGGCATTCATTCAAGTAGTTGATTGGAGTTCAAACGTTCAGCGAGGGTAAGTAACTTGTACTAGCAGTAGTACTTACGTTCCAAGTTCAATGTGCGCGTTTTTCCCACGAGGACTTCGGACCTCCGAGTCAACCAAAATACTTTCGTCTGCACTGCTGGGGTCGCAGAATAACATGACGTGCTTGAATAGCTGTTCAACTGATTCTGGTGGCAAGTTGCATAATTGTTTGGTTACATCAAGGATCGACTCTTACGCTCATTCAAAGTGGATCCGCCAATAGGGATGTACTGAATGGTAAGTGTTTAATGGCTAGTTATAGATCGATATGTGACGTTCGTTTTCTGCCATATCAAGTGTTTACCTCCGTATTGCGAGTGTGATCGATAGTTGTCCCTCAAGCGCCTTTACGATATTCGATCCGGTAAAACCGTTTAGATGATTAAAATCTAGATCCAATACTCTTTGCTGCAAGATTCGACGATCTACGACAGAGATCGGATTCGAGAGATGCGCGCACGCCGATGTCGCGGGGCACATTCAAAGTCCGTGCTTGTCTTGAAGGATTGCCCTGCCCGAAGAGCTCTGGACGACTTGGACTCGGAGTCTGTACTCGAGATTCGGCAGCGCGTCCCTTTCATTCCCATCGCGAACTCTGTTGCAGTGTTCTCACATGGTATGTAAATCAAATGATGCGGTACCTTCTTCCGCCAAGGCGCTCATCGGACCATCGGGGACCTGTCCAAAAACGGGGGAACGTTGATCTCTCCGAGGGGTCGTATAATTCTGATGGGAGCCAACTGACCCTCTTTCAGGGGTCGTAATGTATGTACGTGTTATTCTAGACCGAAATGATGGACTAACGCAAGGTGGGCGATACATTGATGGGACGTGGAACTACCAGCCTTACAACGAGACTATACCGCTTTCAAGGCCGTGCGATAACATGTTCGGTATTGCTACGGTGCCGTATGCCGATCAACAACGATGTCACTAGATCACCAATGAAGGTAATATATTAACACATTACGTCCACCAGGTGGTTGATGCCGTACGCCAGGAGGCTTGTACGGTCAGCCGTATTGCTGTGCGTAGTCCATCCTGGTCACAGATAACCGCTGAAGCACTACGGCAATGGCTTTATTTCAAATGATCACCCAGTGCGGAAAGAGGCTAGAAGAGAAGGGGAAGAAGGTTCGTCGTGAAACCATATGGAATGCGACATTGGGATGTTGAGTTGGCTTTTCAAGGGCGGGACTTTTGTCGTGCATACTGCAAACGTCAAGAGCAACTTGAAATTACGACCATACTCGTTACGCACGTCCAAATATATGTACTCGACTTCGTTATCAAACGTCACAATCGAGTTCCAGACCAGAAAAGCAGGTGATGAAACTAGAGGCAAGATCAGCCCTTCTCGGTGAAATGTCATGCTTTCAGAATACAATACCGCTGTGGCAACCGCGACGCACGTCCCAAGCGGCAGCTGCATAAGCGGGAGTCAATGCGTGGTCGACATTAACACTTAGAGACATCTTGCAAAAGCGAATAATGCCTGGACTGGAAGTCTAGCGTGACTGCGAGGTTCAGCATGTCCAACAATGGGTGTCCTCTTTGTATATGAATATGCAATAGGGCTGGAGTGCTGTGTCGCTCCCATGTCAACTGTTAGGAACATTATCTGGTGAGAGATTTATTGAGACAACGTAAACATTAGATTTCTATGTATTGGAGTCCAAGCCCTGGATCGGCACTGATCAGATACCGCCTACCGATCACTGATCCATGCATCGATTACCGAAGTACATACATACCGCGTTTTCAAATGCGAGGTCAGCAAGATGTCTCACTCGCCAGGGCTGTCATACACCGCTCATACACTGTCGGAACAGTACGCAGTAGCGTCACACTCGCCCCTGCCACGTTCAAGTTACTCCCCAAACATTCGTAATGTGCACCACAGTCCAGGCCTTACTGGTCAATGATTGACCTGCGGGTTCAAACGATCCACCATTCGAATATCATCAAATTGTGGATGGTCATTGGGCCAAATTAACTAGATGGTGGATCCATCGTGCTTCCAATAGATTCCACTGGGTGGCACAATACTGAGTTGCAACTTGCCAGTGGCTTGTAAACAATGGTGGGGACTCGGAGATTCCATTGGAGTCTCTCGCCAAGTGCCCCGTGTTCACTTTCATATGGCATCCCTAGACAAGATGTCACAAATGGATAATTCCCCAAAGCAATTATGATCATACCGAGATGCTAGAGAGTAACGTGCCCCAACTAAGTGGTAGAGAAAGATATTAGGCAATAACGTCCCCAATCAATGCGTCAAAAATGTACACGAGAGTCCGAGTATTACTTACTGATTAACTGACCTGCAGTCGCAAACGATGTACGGAAGATGTCAGGCGATCAGAGTGTGGCTACTCTGAATGCTGAGTGGTCACCCGGGCAGCGAGGCTAGGGGGTAGGATCTTTCATGTCCAGGATCGGTCACGGTAGCCTCTGATGAAGATATGCTGAGTTGGCTCGTGAACATCGGATGGCCAGTTCCTGTTGGAATATCCCTTCTTGCCATGCGCTCCATATTCAGGATCATATGACACCCCTAGATAGCCATGTCATGAATGAACACATTCTGAAAACTGTGGAGTCGTGGACCGTACTAGGGCGCTATTCAAAGTCGTGAACCAGCTGAATTGCAGAAAAAGAAAAAGGGAAACCTAATATCAGCATCACACGATGTCACCTAGTAAAGATTACGAACAAAAAAATCGCAACTTGTTCTTCCCTGGCGGGGCTTATAGCAAACACTGTTATGATTAAAGCTAACACATCAGATTAGCACCGAGCTAGCTGACATAGCTGTTTGCAGTAACCTCCACTCACAAAATACTAAAGCATAGGCCGTACTGCTGTCACGAATGACCAGCGATACAAGGGGAGTCCTGCCCCAACCACCTCTCAGAGCGGAAACATACTTGAATAATGTCAGGGAAATAAGCGTGCAGTGGCACGCGAACACTATCATGCTAAGTATACGACCCATTCAACGTCGTGCACTTGCGACCAGCAGCGGGGATGGGACTCACCTCTGCTCCTCATTACTGTTGGACCCAATTATTAGAAGGCAGGATTCGTAGAAACGTATATTACCCCGTAGCCATAGCATCCTCACCGCCCCCGCAACCTCTGTCAAAATAATGATCGACAATAGCATAGCTACCCTTCTAGACCGATTATAAAAATCAAGTACTGTGCTTCGTCTCATTGAGAGCCTTACGAGGTAGAAATGACCTCTTACCACCGGAGGCCAAAATCAGCTCTAGCAACGTCCCAATAAACTGACTAAAACAATTGATGTATGTCCACCAAAAGTTGCAGAGAAAAGAGGGATTGCTGCCGTTTCCCAACGGTTCCATCAAGATATTGTGCATTCTAGGTTGAAGTGACGTCTCACTGCATAAGATGCAACTTTGCAATGTACTCACACATGGGCGATTAGAACAGCATAACGGAAAATGAAGTATGCCCACTTGAAAGGGCTCTTGTTATGCATACTGCGAGCGCCCAGAACTACAGCGTCTGGCAGCTGACCCCGAAGACGGCTAGACTCGTTACGCACGTCCAAATATACTCGACTTCGTCATCAAATGTCACGATGGAATTCCAGATGAGGAATGTAAGTGAAGAAACTGGGGAGATCAGTACTAAAGGCGAAATTCCATGACTGTTAGAACCTACCACTCTGGCAGCGCACACGTCGAACAATAGCTGCACACCTATGAGTCAATGTGTGGCCAGCGTTGCTCCGTGACATCTTTCGATAAGTGCGAAATGGAGTCACGGTACACGGAATGCCGAGCCACCGACTTTTTATCGCCTGTGAGACAACCTTCTAATCAGCACTGTACGTACGTACGCTCCCACGTCAGTTGTGTTATCATTTGGAATAACATTCCAATGGGAGGGACGTTACCCTATGTAAGGTCTCAGGTCAAGTTGCTTCTGCGCCCAAGCGGGAAGCGGTGCGGCGGTGCCTTACTCCGATTCACGTCCTTGGTCCAGCCGCGTGGCTTGTCGGTCCTTGACAAGTGCCGAGGCTCGTTTCCTATAACTCCCCTGGGGTCCGAAGCGCGCGATCCCGACTTTTGGGTACACACACCTGAGCTCACCATACCCGGCAACTCGGGCTCGCGTCCCGGGCCGGAGTCCGCCTCGGCCTACCACTGGCACCACTCTCTCCTCGTAGCACACGGAGCGACGTCCAAAGAACTAGTGTAGCTTCGAGGTCTTTCACAACGACATGCACTTGGGGTCACACATTTGTGACCCAGAGGACGTGTTGAGAGAATGACAGGGTGGTGACAGGTCGTACTAATCTACAATCAGAACTCTCGTACAAAAACAACTAGTATGTAGTATGTATCGAGCATTACAAAGTTATCATGAAAGCTGTGCCAATCCAATTCGTGGTGACTGGCTGTTGAAATCAAACACGGTATAGAACTGCTGGAGGAAGATGGTCCCGATCGACCATAATTCTAGTCAGGTTCACCGGTCAGCATGGGAAGAGGAAATGATGATCAGAAGAATCTCACTACTATTCGGCGCATACAAAAATCCGCTAAAGCAATTTTTTGACCCATACCCAACCCATCCCTTGTTAAGTGCCTTGGCAGGCATGAAAAACTCACTTCCACCAATGGTAAAAGTCATGGAGGGAAAAGATTCGCATGGGACTACAGGGAGTCAATTAAAAGTACAAAAATCGATCGAAACTCACAGGTGTAATAACTGGCATCCCCGCCGGTGAATGGCTTACCGCGAGCCGCCCGGTGCAGGGCCAAAAGTCGCTTTCGATCACCAAGAATGAAGTTGGAACCAGTGTCGATGACGGCGAGTACATCTGTCAGGGCTATTCTTCCGTTGACTTTGATGCTATCTATCTTCAGTGCCCAGAGACCCTGACAGGGTAATCTAAGTATGCATCCATACCGCCTGGCGTTTGTACTCACCAGGGCCAGATTTATCACAGGGGTGAAGACGAGGGTGCTATGAATGTAAAGCGCCTCGTTCATTCCACCGACGTACAGCTCGCCTCCAGAAGAAGTGAGCTTGAGTGAAAACACTGGTTCAGACAGCTTTCCTTCATTGAAGAGCGTGTGAAACAGAGGGCTACGGCCATGAAAATCTGACAAAGACGGGAAAGCCAATCCCAATACACCATCTGGAGGAAACACAGATGCTTCCATATTTGAAGAGTATGTTGTTGCAGAACCGATGGTCTGAACGTCTGCCTATTCATCGGTTGGAAGTGATGATGTTCGCAAAGAGTAAACACATACGGTAAAACCAGCAATGGTTACATTGTCCAAGTATTGGTCACCACGAGCAATCCGACCATCTGCGAATTGTGCTGTAAAATCCATATGGAGGTTCATGTTGGTGATGTGTGGTGATGTGGGCTCTGTATTGAGGGTCAAGTCGGTGATGTGGGACGATGCGGGATCCCAGAGATCAGAGTGGCTTCTGCAGTTCTCATCACCGGTTACGGCTGGAACAAAGAGATCGCTGGGTCGAATAAGACGAGAGAGTTGGTACTGACGGAAAATACTTACCTGGAACCGGTGTTTAACTGGACTTGGGTAGCGACCAGAGTGAGTGCCACTGAGTGGGTGTCACATATGCACGGAAAAACTTACCAGTGAAAGATTTGGGAGGAGTGCCGATCGAAATGGTCGCATACCATATTATATCCTTGTGTGGTGTCAAATCAACGCTGGCTCCGTTCCCGACCCGTTTCACAGCGGAAGGATGCGGTGTTACATCGTTCCTATCGGAACCATCTACGCCACTTGGCCCACTAACGATCTTGCTGAAAACGTGTGAGCGAAAACGATGCCTGAGGACGTCACAGGTCGATTTACGCGTTATGTGATGTAGCATGAAATTTGCGCGCGGCGGTATCAGAGCGTCTCGTGAGTGGTATGGCTATACCATCACTTTTCCCCCTAGGATTAGGTGTTTGGGTGGCCAGAACGAAAATAGCCACTGTGATGGCAACGATTGTGATCACCTTGAAGAACATGGGGTAGCAAATGTGGAGGAGCACAAATACCATCAATTACATGCGCCTGACTTAAATATAAATAATCGTCGTGATGGTATCACGTTTAGGAACTAACCGGATAAAAATAAAACTGATGAAGTACATTCGGATCATCGAAACAGGTATGAGTGAAGAGTTTAGAGTAAGAGTCTGTACCCACAAGACGGATTCAACCGAGAGCACTGTAACTCTAGTCTCTTGGTGGCGCATGTCACTGAAGTTTTCCTCCAGTGGAAGGCGGTGCCGACTCGGAGTTCGAGAGCGGCGACGACGGGACATGACAACTGATCGCGTCATGTTGCGGTTCAAACTCAATTCTACCGTATGCGTGAGCTAGGAGGCGATGGCAGAAGGGCGGTGAGTCGGTGGTGCCGTCTACATCTTTCTTTCGATCACCGCAAAATTTTGGATATGTTAGCGTTTCGTTGCAGAAGCAAGTTAGTTGTCACATTTCCACGTCAGCGAGAACAGGTGGGTGTAGCACTCGACCACTGTAGGGCCTCGCTACCTTCCAAGGCTCTTTCTCAGCTCAGCCAGAGATTGATTTCTTGGAACGCAGCGACAGAAGACAAGTCTCGGGCGTGCTTTGTGACTGCCTGTTACGGACTTGATCCAGAGTTAGCATATCCGTGGAACGTGTTGAGGAAGGATTACGGTTGAATAGGTGATATATGGGAGATGTTTGGTCCCATCACTTGGGCCTGCACGTGGAGGTCAATAATGATCAACAAGTAGAAAGAGGCAGAACTCGTTCGACAACCGCTAGATGACAGGAACTTCTTTTCGTCATAGGTATACCTGGGCGAACGTGAGCGTGGCAGGCCGAGTGGGACAACGATTAGTAGTACATACTCATCTTGCTGTTGGTACCCCCCTTGCTAGCGCCGCGGGCACTGACGAACGCGTCGAACCAGCACTTTACTCCACAACTAACGGGGGCATGGAGATGCTCTTGTTGCGACGTGCTCCCTGTCAGCGGTCGCTCCGGCGTTGAGACATGTCACATGTTGAAGACTCGATGCGAAATGTGGGGAATGAGATACCAACCTAACTTCACTCGCGCCACTCACTTCCGAGCTCCACATGATCAACCTCTTCGGCGACGAGGACACCATCAGAGCATTCACCCCGCGAGGGACGCACTGGACGACAAACGATGTGAAAGAAGGGAGCTTTCGAGTGGCTACCCGGCAACTCGGGCTCCCGACCGGGCCGGAGAGCGCTTCGCCCGCCCACTCTCCACCCTCCGAGTCTCCTCGTAGCACACGGAATGATGTCCAAAGAATGTATCTTCCGGATTGCAGGACACAAATCGGGTCCGCGGGCCCCGATTACAGGTTAGACTTTGCCCAAGTCAAACTCCTCGAACTAATATTTATAGATAATTCTGTCGGCCATGATTGAGACAGTGCGTATTGATTGCCAGTTTACTGTGACACTGCGAATGGTTTCCATGGAAGAAAATGCCGATCAGACTCCACTGTGGCTAGCAACTAGTAGTACTGTCAGACCACTCATCTTATGATAAGGTGCGGCGGCAACCTGAATCCTTACTTCATGCCAAGCTCACTGAATGAAACAAACTCAAAATCACCACCGTCGGGATGACGTGATAAACGTCAACTTGGATTAGGTGGCTAGTTCCGTCACTGATCTCATGGATACTGTATGGTGTAAGTACCCTTGTGAAAGTAGCATCTTGGTATTAGCGGCATCACTGTCACCAACTTGGGGTCACATTGCCGTCATTCATGAAGTTAGGGATGAGGTACCCGGTAATATTTTCCCCCTTGTAAGATCAAACCATCTTTCGGCATGAACCGCAATCATCCAGCGCAATCTGGGTATGTATATCTTACATGGAATATGCTTCATGATACCATAACTCCTTGATCGATCCTCGTCTTCTTTCACGCGCCTTTCTGTAAAATATCGTAATGACCGGGCCTGATGCAAAACAAACCATCAACGACATGATGCGATGTGACCAGAGAACGACAATTGCTCACCGGTATAGTAAAACGAGTGGTTCTGCACCACCCGACACGTGTTCCGAAAAATCGACAAAGTTGACCTGGCCGTTTGCGGAGCGGCCATCGAGATAAGCAACCTTGACGTGAACGTTCAATGCTTGGGCGAGAGCAGCCACCTGAACATGATCTTTTTCTTTCGTGATGCCAGGCCACAGCGGAAAGACAATGCGATGCACACTCACCTGTCTCTTTCCCGAGCGGTTCCACGAATCGCCGACAGAAATCATCGACAGAGATTTGCATTTGCGACTCGGGATCGAAGAGAAAGTCTGCGAACTGATCGTCGTTGCGCATCTGGGCAGAGGTCAGCAGACGCATATACATCACGATGTAGTTGGAGGCTGGAAGAATGGCGTGAGAGGGACGGACGTCAGGTATAGATGGTGAGCGTACACATTGGGTCCATGAAAGTACTCCAGAGCTCCTGATTTGCCTTTGGAAGGCCTAGATGACGGGACCGAACCACATCCTGGAGGATCTCATATGGTTGTTCATAGACACTGTCGTCGAAGCCGGCGGATAAAAGCATATCCTTGGTAGTAGTTAACCGATCGTTGTTGATCCCCTGAGAGCGTATGAGCCGATCCAGGTATGCAAATGCCAACGCTAAAGGACTGGAATGTATCTAAAAATGAGATCACGACAGATAAAATCTAGTCACCTCGATAGAAACAATCACCATCGCCTAATGAAGATTACAGAGTAAGATATTCGATTGCGTCACATAGATGAAAGATGTGACATCTACCTTTGGCGCGAATGATAGTCCTGTATCCTTGATTGAAGAGAGCATCTATCTGAGCCAGGAAATCCGGGGAATTGGAATATTCTTCACGCAAGACAGATGTCGCTTCAGGCGGAGAGACTAGAGGACGCTCTGACCCCATGCTCTCTTCAAGAAGTTTCTGTGGACGGCTGTCACGAGGTAAAGCCAATGTGATCAAAAAGCCATACTTGCTTGATTCATTTCGTAGAGCTGAGCTTGCGTCAGATCAGCGATATCTAGTAGAAATAGAATGCGGCATGAGTGGGTTTTGTGTGTTTTGATCAGTGTGGTGCCAACGCACCCATGTCTTCGGGCAAGATAGGATGTCCAGTGAGAAAGGGTTCTGGTTCGACTGTTCGACCGTCTGTGTCTTCTGGTAGATCTGTGCTTCTCAATCTCGCTGCGATGGCGTTACTTAGATCCCGGAGACTTGAACTGTTTGGGGGGACTTACGTGGACTGGGCGGTTTTTGGGAGCGGGGCATGTGAGAGAGCGCGGCGCGGGACTTTCCATTATTTGAATAGATCGATCACTCATTGGTTCGAAGTTCGAACCTTGTCGGAGCCCGAAAGCTGCCTAATATCGTCCCCTGGTGCCTTTCCGTTCGATCGTTGCTGATCACTATTTGTAATAACCACAGGGACATCACCAGCGGCCATCGAGACCCCCTCGAACACCTTTCCAATCAAGATTTCTCGTACATGCACTCATAATGGCTAACGACTTGTCCCTTCTCTTCTCCCGCTGTGACTCACCCCTTCCAAATTACAACTTCAAGGATCGCGCATGTTCGTCGAGTTTGCCAAGTATCTCTTCTCGCTCCTCGATCGACTTCCTCGAGCTGAAAAGACAAGTCATCACCTTGCCCCACGTCGACACAGCAAGAACTCACAAGGACTGAGCAAAAACGGGCACGTCTGACGAATCCTTGATGTATCCCAGCTCGATCAAGGCCCTTTGGCGAGAGGCGAGCCTGCAGGCACGTAGCAATCGTCAACGACACGTCAACAAGCCAGGGAGCGACCGACTCACTGTTCCATCGGGGTAGGTGGCGGCTTGTGGTGCTTCCGCTTTGGAGGCCACTCAGCTATCTCCGGTGTCTTGACGATCCCTGTATCAGATCCCCTAGATTTTCTCGCCGCGGCTCTACGTCGTTTGTGCTCCTAAAGCATATTGAACGTCCTCAATCAACGAGTTCTACCATGTGATCCGTACAAACCTTGAGCGCATTCCGCGATCGCTCTTCCTCGATCCGACTGGGAACCAACACGTCATCGTTTCGATGGCTGTACTTCACGCCTATTGCACCGAGCATCTTTTGTACATCATCCTCTTCTGCAACCTCGGGAGCGTCTGATGCAAACGCGTGGTCATTCTTCAGAACGAATCCATAGCTCATTGACTTACCATCATCAAAGAGCAGAGCAGTCAACCCGCGCAGATCCGCCTGTGGGAGGTATCAATGTCCGAAAGCTCATGCGACGAAGGAATCATAACTACGTCTTCCTTGCTCCCTTTTTGATCCGCCTCTTGCAACCAGTCATCCTTGGCGGTCGACCGCCGCCTCGATTTCCCTTTATGATGGGCCAAGGCCCAGTCGAGCTCAACGACGGATGCCATTTCAATCTAATGTCAGACTTTTGAGTCCCTCGGCCATATCCCGAATTCGATCCCTTACCGCGAGTTTGGTAGCAAGGGTGTCCTCGTGAAGTTTGAATATGTTTTTCGCACCGAATAGCTCGCCCGGTCTCGTGGTATCTCCTTGCACGCCCGAGAAATACCTGGCGACACCACACTCTGTCAAATTCGATCATCAACTATTCAGACACGGATCTTTACCTCGTTTGTACGCTAGCTTGATAGCCAATCGCCATCTGCTGTTGCTTGTAAAGTTGTCGAGCGTAAATCAATTCTTCGATCGAGCCTGCTCCCAAAAGTCGATAAACATAGACGTCACGGGTTTGACCGAACCGATAGGCCCTATCCATTGCTTGCAAGTCATGGGCGGGGTCTATAGCAGTCAATGCAACGCAACACCAAGAAAAGCGGAGGGTGCTTACTCCAGTTGGGGTCTTCATAGCGGTATTCCCGTTAGAAAATGAAAACAACGATTCATCGATCCTTACCAAAGATGACAACTTTATTGGCGCCAGTCAAGTTCAAACCAACTCCCCCGGCAAGCGTGGAGATCAGGAATATGAAGATGTCGGGGTCTTCATGAAATCTGTCGATGATTGGCATTCCTGTTGGGCGGAGGGCGTGAGTCTCTCCACTTCTTGACATGAAGCTTGCTCCCTACTTTCTGAAGGACTGACGGATCCGTCTATTTTCAAAAATCCGTAACCTGTACAGGGTGAACAGATGGAAACGTCACAACTACATTCATCGTACCGCGATTGCTGAGATGGAATTCCAACATTTCAAGCAACTTGACAGATTTCGTAAAGATAAGAACCTTGTTCGTTCGATCCTTTCTCCAATCTTTGAGCAATGTATCGAGAACCTATAAACCAATCCATTGGAGTGTGATGCCTACAGAGAACCAGCGCGACTCACTAGCCATTTCCCACAAAAAGACGGTTGCATCATCGCCGTCCCGAATTTCGGAACTGATCCGCCTGAAAATGCAAGCGCGGCCAGCTCCCGATGCCGGAGAGTCTGTTGTGTAATGAGAACTGCAGAATGCAGTCAGAATTCTTAGATCACTCACCTGCTCTTGAGTGTCGTGGGGTGCTAACATCCTTGTTAGCCGTGGTTACCATTGTACATAAGACGGCTTACCTGGGAGAATCAGCGCCAAGTGATTCGAGACTTTGATCAAAATCGACATGAATTTCAGAACGTCTCCCTTTCCAAACGGATGACAACAATCTTTACGCCTTGAAGAACGTCAACAAGTCAGCAACCGTTAAACAACCTACTTCATTCTGGACAGACTTTTGTTGTGACTGACAATCGCAGAGTTCATCCTTTCGAACAATGTTTTGGACTGTGTCCATTGCGAGAATGCGCTTGTACACCTTGATTTGTTGAGGTGACAGAGGACAGAAGACGACTTCATCAATCTTCTTCGGTAGCTGTACCATTTTTAGTTCCATGGGATTTGGTATGACACGGATTGTTTACCTGATTCTTGATGATATTCTTGGTTCTGGGAGACTCGTCAGAGCTGAAGAAACAAAGTCACGAGCACTAACCTTCGTTTGAAGAACCGCGGAAGTAACTTGTCCCTCACTACCTCTGCGACAGCCTACAGAGAGTCAGCCATTTTCTTCCAATAGAATAGAGAGGTTGCGTCTCACCAATGACCTGGTCCTTTCTTCCTCGGTCGCATTCGTCGATTGACCGACAGTCAACGGTTTGACAACAAATCCTTTCCACTGTTTCATAGACCCCAGCTCTCCAGGGTTGGTCCAGTCAAGAATCGTCCACAATTCGTTGTAAGAATTCTGGATTGCTGTTCCTGTGAGACCGAACCGCCGCATACACGTGAACCGGTGGAAAGCCCTAGTGATCTTGGACCGGGGATTCTTGATACGATGGGCTTCGTCAACCATGATAACTGACCAGGGCAGCTCGTCGAGCAACGAGATATCCTTGCGCGCGAGGTCAAAAGAGGTAATGACTGCAGAGAAATAAGCCTAGCTCGGAACTGAGACTAGAACATACACCCACCCACATCCAAACGTCCCATCTTGAAGTCCGTGAGGACCCCCTCTCGGTTCGTCGGCGAGCCAGTATAAGAACCAACCTCAAAATATCCCCACTGATAGCATGCCCGTTGGCCAGAGTGTACTTTCGTGAAATAGATTGGTACCCACCTTCTCAAGTTCGCGCTTCCAATTTTCGACCACCGAACACGGTGCGATAATCAAACAAGTCGGCCATACAGCATCCGGGGGAGGAAGAGTTCGATGTTTTTTCCACTGTACACCATCTTGAAGTGTTGAGACATGATTCCGTCTCCGATCAACGTCCCTCCGATCACCGTATTTCTTCATAATAGCAGAGAGGAATGATATAACCTGGATGGTCTTCCCTGCCATCGTAGCCAGGATGAGAGACTCTTCAGTGCATGATATACCAACACTTACCCTACAGTCAAAGTCGCATGAGGATCTCAGAGTAGAAACTGGAGCAACAAGTTGACCTACAAGACCCATATCATCACCGAGAACTCCACCTCGCTCTTCGTTATACAAATCCCAGAAGAATTGTACACCTTCACGTTGGTATTCTCTTAAATAAGTATTGATTGCGGCTGGTACCATAATACCGTTCTCGCGGCTTAGGACAATAGGCCCGAGGTATTTCTGGCCTTCGCGAAGTGGAAGGCCTGGTCGAGGGCCGAATGCCTGTAGAAGACGAGTTAAATGCAACAGAAATAATATAGTGCGAGGGGTAGCAGACGGGATTGGCAATCATGTCCTCCTCGTCTTCAGATTCCGTATCGGAGTCTGATGGGATAGCAGAGATGGCTTGAGCGGCTTTCTTTACAAATTCGTCTTCTTCCGATTCCGACTCTGTCTCAGAGTCGTCTACTACGAATTAGCTCAAGGATCGAAGAAAGATGCTTGCAGTTGATCACATACCCTTCGAAGGAGGCGTCCGCTTGCGCTTTGATGGAGGCATGACTTGCGGAAAAGAGGGTGTCTTGCGCTTCACTGTGTGCGCAGGTGGTTCTGCATCCGATTCTGATTCCGTCTCAGAATCGTCTACCACAGGGGCTACAACACCTGCACTGGGCAGTGCTTCTTGGGATTGCGAGAACATTGTCAATGTTCTAGACACCGTAGGTGCTTCGATGTCACTATCTTCGTGTGAGCCAACGTCTGATTCCTCATCTATTTCCGCACTCTCATCCTCGGAAGCAGATTGCAAGTCAAGGTAACCACCTAGACAAGCAAAGGTTATTCGTTCCTGAATACACAATACCACACTTCCATACCGAAATACTGCAAGAGTGGGTTCATTTTTGGCTCCCTAGCACGACGGAACCCTTTGTGCGACACAATGAATTACGAATAAACCGCCGTCGAAAATATACTCACCAGAAGCACTCGAGGGTCGAGTATAATTAAAAACGTCATTTCCGAGTCGTCTTGCCGTGGACTTGCGAACCGGTGACGCGCCCGAGGACTTGCGAGAACGTTTCGGTTCCCTTTTCGTCTCGTAAACAAACGTGCCGGCGTTGAATTCTGGATCGGAATCCGGTTCTAATCATTCCGCGTCAACGCAATCTTCATCGTGTAAGGTTTCCCTCTCATATTACCTAGGGGCGCAGGGATCGAGCTCAAATTCCCTGTCCGGCTGTATCGTCAATAGGTAGCATGAACGAGCGGGACGAGAGGACAGACTCTGCTGATATGCAGCCTTCGCGTTCCCCTTCAAGCTGTTAGACATCGCGATATCATTAATGTCAAGAAGTCACCGCGTCTTCACTGAAACGCATGTGACAAAGTCACCTGACTCGGTTATAACGTCACGCACATATGTTGTTGATCGTACAACATACAATCATTTTCAGCGAAGCAAATACGGACAACATGCAAAACGAGGTCTACGAAGGAAGACAACGAGAGAGGAGACACATGAGAGCACACAAGCATTGAAAAGAGCAAGTTACACTCAAAAGGAAAAAAAAAATAGTTAAGGAGGGTCGACGGTAGGCACATATTTCGCGGAGCGGAAGTTATTGTACTTGTAACGACGAAGAGGATAATTCACGATTAAGTTGTGCCTCGGGAGCAAGGAAAAAAAAGTCTTGTACAGACGTAGTGAGGAGTGGGGGCTCCGACGGTTACTCGTCGTCGTCGTCGCCGACCTCTTCGCCGCTTTCTTTAGAGGCCTTTGCCTAACGAGCTGAGATGTTAGCCAAGAAGGGAAGAATAGCAAAGGGAGACTGACGCTAGCTAGGGAGGCCTTCTCCTCCTCAGCCCGTGTCTTATCTTTGGCAGCCATGTCAAGATAAGGCTGAACGGAACATTAGAAGATGTGCGAGACAGTATACAAAGGCATTGACCTTTTTCTCGTCTTCATCAAGTTCCTTCCACTTTGCACCAAGGA
The DNA here is from genome assembly GCA_038091395.1 of Leccinum rimulosum. Lineage (NCBI taxonomy): Eukaryota > Fungi > Basidiomycota > Agaricomycetes > Boletales > Boletaceae > Leccinum > Leccinum rimulosum. The sequence continues at coordinate 15,483 of JBBPOJ010000782.1, forward strand.
GTTTGCCGACCTCGCCTGTGCAGACGTTAGAGGAGGATCACACGGTAGTCAGGGTCACTGACCGAACCCAGCATCAGGGTTTTCAGTCTTGATTCTCTCTCTCCAGTCTTGACTGAAGAACATATAAGCAGAGAGAGGCCGCTTGGGTCCCCCCTTGGCCTTTGACTTGGATCCTTTGGCGGTCTTGGCTTCCGACTTTTCAGCAGCCTTGCGCTGTGAGGAGTGGTGAGCAACAATGTACGAACGACGAGGGGATGAGGAGGGTATGGATGGAAGTAAAAGGTAGCATATATGGTACTATATGCGTGTTTGGCAGGTAAAATATGAGGAACGAACCTTGGGTTTGGCTTCCTTGGGCATCTAGAGGAGAAAAAATGGATTAGCAGACGATTTAACACGTCGTGAGCACGCGAGGAGGTGTGCAAATCGAGCGGGGTGTAGTGGGACACGGTGCGCGTCGACGCGTCTGTGGCCAAACAAACACGGAACCAGCGCGGACGTAGCACGACGACGACGACTGGGAGCGACGTGGACAAAGAGGGTTGTCCAGCATCGCTAGAGATCGAGGAATACGATCCAAGTGTAGATAAAATATAAAAGACGACGAACCTTTGTTGTATACTACAGTGAGGGGTGGTGTAGGGGTAGGCGGGGTGGGCCGCAGAGTACAGCTATAGACAAGGTTGGCTGAGAGCGTTTGGCGGGTGGGAGCCTCGTATAAGGGGACACCTGGCATTTTTCAAACCGTGAGAAAAAAGCACGGACTCTGCTCACGTAAGCGCCGTTCAACAAACGGCATCTCCGGCCCTTACACTCGACGCGTGTTCCATCCACCCATCGGCCGGCGTACCTCCGAGTATGACCACTTCTCTCCGGGGGGGTCTCCGTGTGTAATTATAGCCAGATCTACAGTACAATAAGATACGCTGTCCGTCTCATAACTAGTCATCAGGTCCAAAGTCAACATCAGGCATACACAGCTGTCCCAAACCCAAGTCCGGAAGTCGCGCCATTTTGACCAGCAGACTGAGACCCTCTTCGCCAGCACCTGAGCCCGGCCCGTTTAGGAGGTCCCACGTATATTCGTCTATCTCTTCTGCCACGCGTCCCCAAGTAGTCTTGATAGCGCCGGGATGATTGAAGGCCGCCATTATGAAGCACAGGGGTGAACCTACGGTATTCAGTCGTCAATGACTTGTCTCATGGCTGGACGGTTGCCTACATAAGCCAGATATTTCCTGCTCACGAGCAAGAGACGGTGATTGAGTCTCGGTAAAGAGCTTGGGATTTTCCTGAATCAGGTCTGGGAGGATGTCACCCAAGTTGTACAGACGTCGACACGAAGGACAGACACGGCCCGTGGTTCGACTCTTGTTGTACCATAGGATCTGTACGGAGATTGGTACACGTGAGGCGACCCGAATGGACCACGTACTATGGCAATTTCCTCGGGCAGGACTGTGCATAACATTTGCAGGATCTCATCTTGGGCAAACTCTGCACACAACTCATCTTCCAAGGCGGGGGGTTGAGCAAAGAAAGAGTCAAGGAATGCACGCGTGTCTCGGACGCGTGGTCCGTTTCCAGGATCGTATATGTTGGGAGTAGCGACGAAAACGCCGTCGTCGGGTAGAATTTCGAGAATGACTGGCTGTAATTTCTTGTCGCGCTTGATCTGTTGCTTCTTCTTTCTTCTGTTGCTGTTGTTACATGGCCCTGGCATGATGGGTGAACGTGTCACGCGTGACTGGACGCGTGCGTGACACGGTGGTTTGTGACTCACCAGCTGATTGCAATCTATTTTACAGCTCTGTTGCGTTCCACCGCGACGTTCCGCCTTCTCTGGCGTTGTAAAATACATTCACATAGCATGGCTAATACCCTGGAGCTCGCACAGGTAGCCACATATCGTCTCTGGCTTCATACTACAAGGCGCTCATTTGGATTCAGACAGGGAAACGAGATCACTTGACATCCTTGGAAAAGAAATACCAAGCCCGATGGCAGGAAGATCGTCTCTTCGAGACCGCCGCTCCCTCGCAGGATGAAGTCCGTGGCCTCTCCCAAGACCAGATCAAGGAGAAATACCCAAAGTGGTTTGGAAACTTTCCCTACCCATACATGAACGGATCTTTGCACCTCGGTCACGCTTTCACTATCTCAAAAATAGAGTTTACTGCCGGATACCAACGCATGCTTGGAAAGCGCGTCTTGTTTCCCCATGGCCTGCATGCAACTGGGATGCCAATCAAGGTGCGTCTGCACTGCTATCATAGAGATGACTCTCAAGCTTCTTTTCCTCCATCAGGCGGCATCAGACAAAATCATTCGTGAGATGGAGCTTTTCGGCGAAAATTTCGAACGATATGATCCCAGCGCGGAAGACGAGGCAACAAAGCCGACTGAGAATGGCCCGGCCCAAACTGCTCAGGTCGGAAAAGCGACAAAGGGAAAAGTAGCTGCCAAGTCCACTGGTCTCACCTACCAATTCCAAATCATGGAATCCATCGGCGTGCCCCGTGTTGAAGTCAAGAAATTCGCTGATCCTTATTACTGGCTGTCCTACTTTCCACCGATATGCAAAGTACGTCTCCCGTTGCGATTTATTTCTTATCTAACACCTTTTAACCTAGGCTGACAACAATGCTATGGGCAACCGGATAGACTGGCGTCGCTCCTTCCTCACAACCGATCTCAACCCATACTATGACTCTTTCGTCCGATGGCAAATGAACAAACTACACGCACTGGGTAAAGTTAAATTTGGCGAACGATATACCATCTATAGCCCCAAAGATGGCCAACCATGTATGGATCACGATCGATCTGAAGGAGAAGGTGTTGGTCCCCAGGAGTACGTCGCCGTAAAGATGGAGGTGGTCGAATGGAGCCCTGCAGCCAAGACAGCCATCGAGGGTAAGGTTGGGGGCAGGACAGTGTACTTGGTCCCCGCCACCCTGCGCCCGGAGACAATGTAAGTTTTGTCACGCTCGCATCCACCCAAGTTTGCTCACGCCGTTCGGTTGCAGGTACGGTCAAACTAACTGCTTCGTCGGACCGTCTTTGAAGTACGGCGTTTTCGCCATAAACGACAAAGATGCCTTCCTCGTGACTCACCGAGCAGCGCGTAACATGGCTTTCCAAGGCCTTTCTCCCTCACGAGGGGAGGTTGTGCAGTTGTTGGAGATCGACGGTGCAAGCATTGTTGGGACCAAAGTCAAGGCTCCTCTCGGTGTCAAGCCTGAAGTATACGTCCTACCAATGGATACCGTGAAAGCAACCAAGGCACGAATCCCATTCACTCTGTCTTTGTAGCGACGCTCAACAGTATCACAGGGAACTGGCGTCGTAACCTCCGTACCCTCCGACTCACCAGACGATTATATGACGACGGAAGACCTGCGTAAAAAAGCAGAGTACTACAAAGTGGATCCCAAGTGGCTGGACTTTGAGCCCATTCCTGTCCTCAAGACCACAAAATATGGGGACCTCACCGCCGTTGCAATCTGCAAAGAACTAAAGATCCAATCGCCCAAAGACGCCAAGGCGCTAACAGATGCAAAGGAGATCGCATACAAAGAGGGCTTCTATAGCGGTTCCATGGTTATCGGTGACTTCAAAGGGGAATCGGTTCAAGACGCCAAACCAAAGGTTCGCGCACAGCTCATAGAACGAGGGTTGGCCGTCACCTACTCGGAGCCCGAGAACTTGGTCGTGTCGCGCAGTGCAGACGAGTGTGTCGTTGCCCTAATGGATCAGTGGTACATGGACTATGGTGAACCGGTTTGGAGAGCGCAAACTGAAAGGCATGCTGTTTCTTTGGACTCGCGACTGTCGTGCTGACTGTATGCTCCAGACATTTGGCAAGGATGAACACTTGGACGACAGAGACCCGTAACTTGTTCGAGTCGACCTTGGCCTGGCTGAACCAATGGGCATGCGCGCGTACCTACGGTTTGGGATCAAAGATGCCCTGGGACCCTCAG
>JBBPOJ010000783.1:0-20424 GCA_038091395.1 Leccinum rimulosum
GGGAAGATGCCTTATCCACTGCACACCACCCTCAGATGAATTATCTCCATGCCGTAATGTCAGCTCTTTCGCCATTTTTAACGCTAAGCAGAGTTAACCTGATACCGTATCAGTAATGAAACGCTCCGATTGTTCCCACCCGTTCTCAGTGGAAGTCAGCGTGGGGCAACAAGAAGTAGTGGCGGGAAGTTAGTGGGCCCTTGGTAGGTCATCGAGCCTTTTTTCTCGTCCATGCTTCTCATTCCTGGACTTCTAGCTTGGTGCCGGAGGGAACAAGTGCATTTGTTCACTTCTATTCTCTCCATCGAGATCCTCGTAACTTCTCCCCAATGCCCGATGCTTTCTGGCCGGAGCGATGGCTGTCCGCTGACGAGAGAAGGGCGTTGGGATACCCGGACTCGAATGACCCGGACAAGACTCCTTTTAGGCATAATACGGCGGCTTTCATTCCATTCTCGTTTGGACCCGCGAACTGCGTTGGTAAAAATCTCGCGTATCAAGAGATGCGCACGGTCGTCTGTATGATGATGCAGCGCTTGGATTTCCGATTTGCTGATGGATACGACCCCGAATCCTGGGATCGTGATCTCAAGGACTATTTTGTGGCGATCAAGGGCGAGCTACCAGTAGTCTTATCTCCACGGGCTTCTAGCATATGATGACGCAAGAATTCCGGCAGTTTCGACCACAGTGGACTAGCGTATAACAGCTCAATATTTGTTTTGTACCTCCCTTTTTTTAATGATGTGTTTTGATGGAAGTCGTGTACTTTTAGTAGGTTCCCTGAACGCATGGCAGCGTGATTATCGCCATTCTAATATTATGCCACGAGTGTGCGTGCTGAGAAAGTTTCCCCCTGAATATATACTTGATTTGGGGTACTCAGGATCAACCGGCTAGATCACCGGATGACATGGAGTAACTGATGCGACTCAGTTTTGATCCATCACAAGTGAGAGTTTTATCGTGGATAATTGTCCAGGCCTGATAATCGATCTGTGGCTCTCCTGACCGGATAGTCGTCGAGGTGTTTCCGCGAGTTGTGAAGATAGTGATTAGTTAATTCGACATAGCTTCTATCCGTCCCTGTCGTGGTTATTTGGGAGGATATAGATTCAAGGAAGATCTCCTAGTAGACGCCCCTGAACAATCGGCCTTGAATGAACTCATGCATCGGTGCATGAATCAGGGTCGCGTTCAGGTACACCCCGAGAGTTGGTGATTGATTGATCCATCTTTGAAACGCATATAATGAACGATAAGGAGGTTGAGCGTCGCGGGGGGGAGCAGTGGGGCTGAGAACGTGCATAACCATAACTATAGAAAGACAACACCACCAAGGTAGCGATCAATGTAACACCGGGCGCCCGGTGCCGGGCGTAAGAATACCAGCATGAAACGGTTCCCTCGGTGCTATCTGTCGACCTCCAGACCGTAAGAGACCAAGATAGAAGCGGTCGCGCTCAAGATAGATGATGCGGCTGAGATCACAAGTTCTCAACGCCTTGTCGTGATCTGTCACTTGAATTCTCCGTTCTCACCGTCGAAATTTCTGTGCACGGCTGATCGCCCCCCGTCTGGTTCCCCTGGGAAGTCGTCTGAGTGCAGTGGAATTGTTTGAAGTGGAACTGTAAGCGGGTTCCGCGTGTCCAAAGACGAAGGATGGGGTGAGCGTGACGGCGGGCAACCGTTACTAGTCGCCCGGCCGACGGCCCGCCCTGTTTTCGGTAACACGAAACAGTCGGAGTATACGCAGGCGAAAAAGAAACTTCGAGCCCAGCCGTTCTTTCCCTTTTTCGTGCTACCAATCAGACTTCGCGAAACTGCGTTGGGAGAGAACCTGAACGGTTTCCACCACCGGTAGTTTGGACCTTGGAACTTGCCGCGACACTCATTCTGAGCATATCAGCGCCGCACGACCGACCAGATCTGACGTCGTCTCAGTTAATCTTAGCGCCAGGACCACCTGGCAAACGCTGCCTTTGTCTAAACCTCGATCAGACATTCTCGGTACAAGTTCGTTCGAATCTCCTTGCTGACCGGCCGCCGCGATGGCGGCGGGGTGCTTGCAGATTGCGCTCTCCTCGGGCGTACTATTCGGTGGAACTTTACCCGACGGATTCTTGTCTGCCGGTGGGTCCTCTTGGTCCGGGGGGCCAGCACCTGGGCACCATCTGAACGCGCCAGTACAAGGTTCTTTTTTCGAACGATCAACACCTTCGGACTTGGAAGGGATGACCGCACAGGGCGTCCCACTGTACAAAGAAGTCATTGCAATTTCACATGGCAGGTACAGTGACTCTTTGGTTTCAACGGGAACTGATGACGAACAAGGATCATTCAGTCATGGTCACGCGTAATGACCAATCCCGCGTTCAATAGAAAGAGGCCTTGTTTCGGGGGAAAGGAGATTCGAAGCGCCGTTAATCTTCGATGTCCGCAATGACCACACCGGTCATGGTGTGTCGTCGCCGGAACCGCCACAACACCTTCCAGGACGCAGTAGATCGGAGTGTGATCGATATAGCGATTGCTGGGCCTTACCTGCTACTTCCGGATTCGCAGTCAAAATCTCTCCATTTTTCTCGGAAACGCCGCTGGCTTCTCCTCTACCGAATCCCGTCATGTTCACAGTGTCGTATCTGCTCTTTCGTCACACGGCATGAGGGCAGTCCACGATCACCGGACTCGAGGAGGTTGTCCTCTTGTGTTCCCGCGTCGGAGGAGCAACCCCGGGCATCCATTCACGGTATGACCGTATTTCATATGGGCGGAAAACGTCCTGTCTCACAGACGTACGACCCTGATTCATTTCGGCGTGCTTCATCGCGGACGGGCGCTGCGCTGCCTTTCTTCTCGAGGCAACGGTTTCCCGATTTGTCGGTTGTTCAATCAGCAGGTGGTTTGTTTTGCGCTAAAGACGGTCATCCGACGTTGCGTCCTTAGTTTCGCGGGTGGATGTAGGCGTTCGAAGTCGTCTTTCTAAGCACTTCCCCCTTCCTCCCGGATGCAGAGTTCTGATTTCGTCGTGCTTCTTTTATTCCCAGCACGCGGTGTTGATCTTGTCTGCGGAAGAGTCGTGCTCCGATGTACAAGTTCTGATCCGGGTGGGATGTGCTATACTTGATATGTTTTCATATGTGTCTTGTACGATTCAGGATTGTCTCGGCGGCGACTTGTCAAGCTTAGTCACAAGTTAGGGGTCATTTACTTCTTTATTGAAACCAACCTACTAAGTGACCTCTGAAATGTCTCTGATACTCGCTGTAAATGCGGGCTCCTCTTCTCTCAAGATCTCGCTCTACGAGCGGGTTCCCGAGGATCTCAACACACCCCGCCTTCTTTTTACATCCTCTATCTCCTCCATCTCTTCACCTCCAGCCAAGGTCTCATTTCAACATATCAATTCGGGCCAGATGGCTGGGCACTCGGACGCATCTGATCCCTCGATTCACGACCATGAATCTGCGTTCCTTTACTTTCTGCACCGTCTCAAGGAGGACGTGAGCATCGACCCCCGACAGGTCAAGCATATATGCCATCGTGTCGTCCATGGAGGGGATTTCACAAAGCCCACGGTCGTCTCGGAACAGTCTTACCATCACATCGAGACACTCTCCGACTTGGCCCCTTTGCGAGTGACTTTTGACGCTCCTAAAATGCATCGTCCTGATCAAATTCTCTTTCGAATAGGCATAATGCTGCTGCGTTGTCGGTTATAAAAGTGTGCTTTACGGCGTTGCCACACGCGCTCTCGGTCGCTTTTTTCGACACTGCGTTTCACAAGGACCTTCCTCCCCATGTCTCGACCTATGCAATTGATCAGAAGGTTGCGCGAGAACGTGGGCTGAGGAAGTACGGCTTCCATGGATTGAGCTGAAAGTGTTTTCTCTAACTAGCGAATTCGTGTGTGCTCACAGCTAGTCGTTCAGATGCGTTCATCAGTCGCACGGTTGCCAGTCATCTGCAGAAGGTACACCGTTTGTTCTGCAAGGTTCGAGCGCTCACCTTCTCACTCTCCAGAACGAAGACGAATTGAATATCATTGCGCTTCACCTTGGATCTGGAGCGTCCGCCTGCGCGATTCGGGGTGGAAAGTCCATCGACACGTCCATGGGTCTCACACCCCTGAGCGGAATGCCTGGGGCCACGAGAGCAGGAGACGTCGATCCCAGTCTCATCTTCCATTACACGAGCGAACCTTCAAGTCGGTTGAGTTACGGCTCGGTGACGACCAAGGAAATCCACATCACAAGAGTCTGCTCTCTCCGTTTTCCGTTATTTTTGTTTTGCACTCACCGCAAGATTCCAGGCAGAGAAGATCCTCAATAGTCAAGCGGGCTGGAAGGTGTTGACAGGAACGACCGACTTTGGGGAAATCACCAAGCAGGCGGATATCCTCAATCCACCGTCCGCGGCGGCAGAGAATCCTTACTCTCTTGCTTTCCACATCATGCTCGATCGCGTATTGCATTATGTTGGTGCGTATCAGCTGTCTCTTCGGGGAAAAGTAGATGCATTAGTGTTTGCGGGTGGGATTGGCGAAAGAAGTCAAGCATTCCGTAGCGCCATAGGGGATGCAGTCAAGAACTTGGGGTATTCGGCCATCGACGAGCATGTGAACCAGGAGCTGGAACATCGCGAAGGCACCGTCATAGACATTGGCAAGAAAGACGGGGGAATACGTATGATAGTTTGCAGGACAGACGAACAGTTTGAGATGGCGAGGCAGTGTTCGCTTGTCGACGAGTTTTGGCAGTGAGAATTCGAGTTGGCGGCCCATCTGTATGTCACATTCAGAAATCGATTGGCGAGATTGACAGAACGTTGCCAGTGGTAGCTGAGCGGTCTCCGAGGAATGATTAAGCGTTGAACGACCTGCGAAAGTTCACATGCACAGGTCAGGTCAGTGTTTTCTTGTCGAGTGAACGTAAGGCCGCCAGTTGGAGAAACCCATGGATCATGCCACGTCATAAACTGTTCTGGATTAATTGTTAACGTCAGTATATCCCGCTGATTGGCGGCTCCTGGCAGCTTCCGGAGGTACACATGAGTAAAATAAAAAGTCGGATCACTCGCCGGTCGGAGGTCAGACACGTTTTATCTCTACCTCCATTCGTCCATCTGCATCAACGTTCAACTTCAAGCACGCAATTTCAAGTTATTTCCATCCAGTGGTTACCCTCAATCAACCTGCTTTTTGTTTCACTTGGACACGCTCGAAGTTCCATGGACTTCCGCTCTTTGATGCACCGCGGCCCTAAAGGCATAAATACCTTTCATCAGTAACCAGTTCCCAGAGTCTCTGCTATTTATTTTTTCGTCCTGGCCCTCGGCGAGCCTCGGAACACAGGTGCCTGTTCTCTGATACTATCACTGCAAATTTCAGGACGTGCAGTGAGAATTTCTACTTGCTGGTGTGTCCCGTGTGGCTCATATTGAATCGGTCTCCAAGGACATGCATGAGCGAGAACAAGAAACCATGTGAGAACAGTAGCATCAATCTTTACACATCGGTTCGTGTAAGCGAATCTCATGAATACTTGTTACGATCGCTATACTTACGAATGTCTAGATATCATAACACGCAGCATATATATTCGAGGATCCGTCGCCAGCGCTTCAGCAAGACCGATATCGATGAATAATTGCTAATGTCCTGAGTGATAAACATTATCCTTCCAGTAACCAAGGATCCGTAACGGGTCAGGTCAGAATCCGCTATTTACTTTCCCCGTGCTCGCGATACATGACAGTATTGAATTAAACATATGATAATACAGGCTGCGCCGGGATGATCCTACGCATCGAAGAAGGGCGTCCCAAATAATAGAACTACTGAAAGAACCACGACTAAGCCGTGCAAATGAATAATGATGAAAAAGACTTGGAGCCCGATCGCCTCAATGCTTATCTGGCACCTAGCCAATGCATGGCGGCTCTCCACACGACGAACGGTATCGGAAGTATGAAGCTGGAGGGCGTTTCTTTCTTGACAGACCGCTCTTGTGCAGCAGCTCTTGCGAGCTCCGCCTCCCTTTGGGCCTTCGCGAGCTCTTCTTGCAGTTGAGCATTCCGTTGACGTTCCGCAGCCTCTCGTTCCGCAGCTTCTACCTCCATTCGTCTTCGGAGATCTTCGGCCTCTACAACGCGTCTGTGAAGCGCCGCAAACTCCATCTCCAGCTTCTTCTTGCGCTCGTGTTCTTCCGCCAACCTAGCTTTCTCTTGAGCCTCAAACGCCAACGCTTTGGAGAGTTCTGCGGCCCGCTTGGCCTCTGCAGCCCGACGTTCCTTCACCCCAAGCTCTACCTCCATCTCCTTGCGAACTCGGGCGACGACTTCTTCGAGCTGCTCTCTGAAGACTCCTTCCCGCAGTTTAACTTGCTGGCGCTCATCCTCGAGTCTCGCCACCGCAGCTTCTCGTGCTTTCCGTACCGCATCTACCTCACTCTCTCTGCGAGTCTGATCTTCTTCGGCGGCCGTATCCTTCCGCTTACGTTGGCGTGTGAGCTCTTCCTGCAACTTCAACCTCCGTTCCTCCTCCTCCCGCAGCTTGAGGCGATGCTGTTCCTCCAGTTGTCGGATACGAGCCTCTTCCGCTTCTCGATGTGCTTTGGCCTCCTGCTCTTTCTTGGCGTGAGCTTCCTCTAGGGCTCGGCGCACGCGTTCTGTTTCCTCAAGGATCTGCTTCTCGTACCTCTCCTTCTCGCGCTGAATGGTCTGGTTCTGTTGTTCGAGGAGTGCCGCATGAGCTTCCGCTTGGGCCTGGCTCGCAGAAGTGACCTCGCGCTCGCGGCGATCCTGTTCGGCGACAATCTTGTCCATCTCTGTTTGTGCTTTCGCGATCTCCTCATGCAGGCGGGCTCTCTCGCGTGCCTCCGCTAGTTGTCTGGCCTTTTCTTCCTCCTTTTGAGCCTTCGCCTGACGCTGGAGTTCCGCCTCGAGAGCGAGAGCCCGCTCGCGCTCAGTCCTTATCTTTTCCGCCTGTTGCTCCTCAGCCCGTTTATTCTCGGCTTCGGCTTTCAGCATCTCTTGCTGCAGGGAGCGTAGGTGCTCCTGGTGTCGCGCTTCGGCAAGCTCTCGTTCCTTGCGCTCCTCTTCGAGCTGACGAGCCTTTGCCTCCTCTGCTTCTTTCTTCGCCCTCAGGAGCTCGGACTCGCGTCGCGCGTGTTCGACCTGCGATGTCTCGACCTCCTTGCGAGCCTGGTGGACCTGTTCCTGCAGTTCCCCGAGCTCCTGTACGCGGCGATGATTCTCGGCCTCCATTTCCGCAATCTTCGATTCGAGCCGCGATTTCTCCGCTACGAAATTTGCGGCCATATGCTCCGCATCGCGTTGTACGCGCTCGATTTCCTCCCGCTTTTTTTCGACTTCGTCTTGGAGCTCCGACCTGGTCTCCTCGTCCTTGGCACGCATGGCAGTCTCCATCTCTTGGCGGAGCTTCTTGAGCTCGTCGTCGTGACGATCAGCCTGCTCCTTCAAGGCGCGGCTGAGCTCTGCTCCGGCCGCGGTATGGGCAAGATCCTTGTGCTCGTTTACGAGCTCGTGCTGAATGAGAAGCGTAGCAGCCTGGGAGTTGATCAAATGACGAAGGATGGCATGGGAAGACGGCTGGGTGCCGGTATGGCGCAGCAGTCGTGCACCCTTCTCGAGGACGGGCTTGAAGAACTTGTCGTTGTTGGCAAGCTCCTGCTCCCGCGCCTCGCCGACCTTGGGGTCGACGTTCGACCACATGGTGGTCACGATGAGGACGTTACGGAGGGTATTATCACCGCACAACTCGCGGAAGATGCGGAAGTTGCGCTTCGATGTGCCGCCCATCCTGACGTCGGAGATCCGGTGCATGTAGATGATGCCGGCGAGTTTGGCACCTTGTTCGTAGCTGAGGGGGGCACGTTATTCCTGTGCGTGGTGGAGGGAAGGAGGTCGAACTTACGTGTTGGACAGGTACGCCGCGATGGACGAGAGGATATCCGTGTCGCTGCGCGACGTATCGTCGAACCCGGGGGTGTCGATCAGGGTGACGATACGCCCGTTGAGAAGAAAGGGTCTAGACGTCCGCACTTCGGACGTGCAGCTCTCGAGACCACGGCCGACGGGCAAGTTGGACCCGCTGGCGAGGTTGATGAACTGGTCGTTGAAAAGTCAGTAACGCTCTTTACTACTAGGGGATTCGAACGTACCGTGGATTTACCACTTCCGGTAGCTCCCATCACACTGTTGACAATAATACGCGTGGTCATTCAATCAGAATTGGGGTTGAAATTCCAAATAATAATAAAACGTACGCGATTCTGATCTCTTTTCCGCGAGAGGCCATGATGGATGACGATTTAATGGGTGTGTTGATGAAAGTGTGGAAATGTCTTTTTGTAGGGACGCAATGAGTGGGGGGACGTTATTCCCCTGGCAGGACTGGCACGCACCTGATGAAGAATGAAGAACGGGGAGCAAGACGATAGACCGAGACGTGAGGTTTGTTCTACCTGAGAACGGGCAGAGTAGGAATCACCGAACAAGACGGTTCCTTATATCCCCTGGACCACGCACCCTATTCACATCGCTGCGCTTCGCGAAAAGGGAGGGCACATGTTTGCAGACGAGCCAGTGGCACGTCACGGGTGGTGCGCCATTTCAGCATTTCACTGATCGGTCATTAGGCGACCACGATGAATCCTGCTGCTCCAACGAAGAGGGCGCGGTATGGTAGTACTGCCTTGAGCGAACACGGCGAATTCGCGGAGAGACCCCGCTCTCACGCGTTCAATTGCAAAAGGTGGAGTCCAGAACGTTGTGTCCTGCATACATCGTCTAGATCTCGACCACGACTCCATCAACGTCCATCAGTAGTACTCTACTCGAGATCACGAATAAACAAGGGGGGAATATTCAAGCCAGCTCGCAATTAGTACATAACGTGGCACGTCTGGGAGAATCACCCTTCCTTTACCTGAAGAATCTCCTCAATCCTGCGTAATTCAGCCTGATACTCGGATGCAATTCGCGAAGCCTGGCTCTGCGCCTTTTCCAACTCGGCCTCCACCTTGTGCATCTCCTCCTCCAGCTCCTCCCTCGTCTCCTCGTCCTGCGTCCGTTCAGCGTCGGACATCTCTTCCTTGAGAGCCTCGAGCTCCTTCATGTGTCGCGCGCAGAGCTCCGACAGCTCTCTATCTAGCTGCTTGTATGCGGCCGTCTGGGTGATGTCCATGCCTTCGCCAAGTTCTCGCTGGATCTGGAGTACCACCGGCTCCTTGTCGACAAAGTTCTGGATGATCTGGTGAGCGGACTGCTTCGTGTTAACGTGGCGCAGCATCGTTGCGTGCTTATCAAGGATAGGTTTAAAGAAGATCTGCTTGGTAGCGAGTTCCCGCTCTCGGGCGTCTCCATCCTCCGCAGTGACTGCGCCCCACATATTCGTGGCGATGATCACGTTCGGGTAAGCTTCTTCACCGCACAGTTCCTGGAACATTCTAAAATCACGCCGAGCTGAACCCCCGACCCTCATGTCGGAGATCCTCTGCATATAGATGACTCCAGCAAGGCGTGCGCCTTGCTTGTTGCTACGGAGTGCGTCAGCAAAGCGATGCCTGCGACGAAATGCGAACATACGTGGTGACGAGGTAAGCAGCGATGAGCTTCAAGACGTCGGTGTCCGTCAAGGACGTGTCGTCGAATCCGGGCGTGTCAATCAAGATGATTTGTTGTCGGCCAATATGGAAGGGCACCGATGTCTGTACTTCGTTGGTGCAACTTTCCAAGCCGGAACCTTCCCGAAGGCTGGAACCTGACGCGAGGTTGATGAACTGGAAAGGTCAGGTGAGTGGAGTTGTTCTAACCGACAATCAGCCAAAGGACATACCGTCGTCTTGCCACTGCCAGTGGACCCCATGACCCTTGATGTGAATGATAAGGACTCTGGGAGGACAGGGCGCAAGGACGACATACGCAATATAGATGGTTTCGCGGTCCGGAGGTGGAATGACTATGGGTGACCTTGGAGGCTTTAGCTCCTCGTCGAGGAACTTGTCCAGCTGCTTGCGTCTGATGCACGGAATGATTTGACCCATCGTTGGAATTACAGTTGTGGGGGGAGGATGTGAACTCTGGCCAGAGAGATATCCGGGTAGAGAACTGACGTTTCAAGTAGCACGTGTTGGCAGTGTTGGTATCACACCCGGGTCACGAGATAGATTCGCCTTGCGTCGAGGGGTGCATAAGAAGCGTGGCTTCCATAATTTAGCTGCTGCTGTGATTCTGTAATTGATGTGGGATGGCGGCGAACACGCGTTTATGCCATGGATGGACTAATGTCGACATAATGCGACTCTTGCCGAGATTCGGTATAGAATAGAACAAGTATGGAGGCCGGGTCTGTTCGAGAAGGACGGCCGCGTTGTCTGATAAGAGAGTTTTGGAGGGGCCGGTCATTGATTTCTTCGTCGATCGGAGTATGTAAGTGGGATGAGGGCTGGGATCGAGGAGCTCTGTCCGTATGAACACGATGGGCTGGTGCCTGATGAAGATGTACATCAAAGTTGGCCAGGCGCAAACGCACTTGCGAGCGCGATGTCGGCCTCCGTCCAGGGCCGGACAGACTGGCTCCATCGGCCTTTACTCAATCACCGCGCAGCCAGACCTAAGATCACACCGTGTATACCGCCGAAACCGGTATTTCATCGACTATTACCACGACTGTCAGTTCGACCAGTAAGTAATAAGAACGACCAACTCGAAACGGCTCGACGCACCAGGAACTCGAGGTGGCCCTGAAGCAGACCATAGTCGCCCCGAGAAGATTGAAGCGTGACCTGACGTCGTCGGTCCTCGCGCAGTTTCATGATCATTGGCAAGCGAGCATGACGCGACAAGAGGCGAGCGGGGGGAAACGTGACGGGTGGCGAGCTGAGCGACTGTTCACGTTCGCACACAGGCGTTCCCTGCCCGGGATAAGGGAGATGTGGGGAAAGGAAGCGGGGACTCGAACGCATCGCCGTCGCCGTGTTCGTCGACGTCCTGGTACTGCCGACATGAAACGTTATTGTGTCGTCATGTCGTGGGGTAGGGGGCGAACGTGACGGGTTATGTTCATGTTCGTGTTGCATTTGAGGGTGGGGCAGAGGCCAGGGCGAGAGCGAGAGCGAGGTAATAGTTTGCGAATGCTCAGTAGCGGTGAGCTCGAGTCCATTCAAGGTAGCACAAGGTCGGTCCTGAACATAAGAGGGAGAGGTGAGTGAGTGAATGGGTAGGGCCGATGAATATGAAAGAGTACCTGGGCAGCCCCCTGGAGCTGCAGCGGCAACGACACAAATTCGATGAAAAGCTCGAAACGGGTGGAATGTCTGGGACAGACGAGATGGAGATGGCGATCAGATATAGCGTGGACGACGAATATCTTCGAGTTCGAACTTGAATATTTGAACGCTTGTGTTTGTTTGGGCATGTTGTAATCAGCGAGGGGTCAATTGGATCTGCTTCCGACGGAGTCAACTTAAAGTTGCGTGTGGCGAAAAGAATACCGAGGAACGTTGAAACCCTCAAAGCAACTTTCGTAGCATCCTCAATGCGTGGTTCCTGAATCCTCCCCCGGTAGCATGCCAGTGTTCCCGGTGTTTGAGTCAGTCGATGCAAGTCGCCCGGCTTGAGTACGCGTTTTTCTGAACAGTATTCCATGAGACACATAGTATAGATTGTTGTGTTATCCATGTGTGTACCTCGGTGTCCTGTGAACCCAACACAGAGAGGGTTTCGTGCCATTCGTTGGTTACACGCAACGTTCGATCGTGAGAGGGAAATACCGAACGAACGACCAAGGGTCCCAACCGCGACCATAGCTTTCTATGTCTGTCCGTCGATCCACCGTTTCATCTCCATTTCATGTTGCTTCGCTTGCCCTTGGCCCCGTCCCCCGCCCGCAACGATGGTCATCTTGTCGTCGATATCGTTCAAGTCCCCTCTAGTCTCTCCACGTCCTCCAGCTTCTTCTCGCCCATTGTCCAGTAGGCCGAGCAGCAACCCGGACATCTCCTTTGGCCATCGCCTGTCTCTCCTCTTCCAACAACTTGCCAACTTGGCCTTGTGCGACGTGATTTATGCCTGTTCTTCCTTGTACCACCTCTGCCTCCGCGCTTTTTTGTTCGAGGTATGACGGCGGGATGGGCGAGTGCAAGGTCTGGTAACCAAAGCTATCAGTTAGATGATCGATCGTCGGAAAGTAGACACGCGACGCCTACCTCTGCGTGAGCGAACAGGGAGCTCATGGTGAACCCGCCAGGGGAGAGTCCCTTGGTTTTTCTCTTCCAATCGACGACGTGGAGTTCGTGCGCCTCGGCCCCCTTCTTGACATACTCGAGGGGGTTGTCATTGTCTTGGTAGGCCTGTAGGATCGGTTGGACGTCCTGGGTTTTATAAACGTCGACTACTGAAGAGAGCTGAACATGAGAACTCGGGTGTCATGATAAGCGAAAACGGAAGCATACACTCGAGGAAGGGAATGATGATAATCAGACCTTTGCCATCGGGCTATGGCCAGCGTGGTGAGTGAAACTTGCCCCCAAGTGTCTCTGCCGTCGGAAGAAAGGGAGTCCTTGGAAAACTTTGCCCCCGTACGTTCCAAAGTTTTGAGTGTTCAGCGGGGTCGGAATTGAGGCTGGCGAGAGAAAAAGTCGTTGCCGACGAGGTTCGGGCGATGGTGGCCGGGATGGACGAGGGAGAGGCGGGGAGAGAGGTTGAAGGAAGGAGAGCGGTGTGGTAGGAACGCACCATCATGCATGTCCTCATCCTCGGCATAGACCGTCTCGCCTCCCTCGTCCTCGCGTCGTCCTCGTCACGTCGTCAGTCGTCGTTGAGTTGTCGTTGAGTTATCGAGTCCGACTCGGAGTCGGCGGTTGTGGTGTAAGGCGTGACCGTGACCTCGCCGTCAAGCGTGACCGCAGTACGCACCGGAAGAACTTTCCCGAGGTCCCGCCGAGATACCCGATCAGATCGCAGCACTACACTTTGCGGGTGGCGGGTAGAACCCCAAACTTCGGACGATTCATAGCACAATTATCTATTGGTAGATCGAAGCGCACAAACGACCACTGGGTAACTAGTACATCGTGCTACATTCAGTGAGAGGTGTCAGTAGGAGTATCGGAAGAATGTTCTGCTGCATCTCTGATCCTACTGCTGATACGGTACCCCCCACTGCCAGCCCGTCGTTTGGTCTCCCAATCGTCCCAGTACGATGGTAGGCCATACTACCTTCTCTTCCTTGGGGATATGATGAGCTGGTAGCATCATAGTAGTCTCGTTGTTGGTCCTGTGGAGGAGGCAGAGCCTGCGCCTGCGTGGTGATGGGAGCCTGTGTGGGATGCACGGGAGCTGGAGCAAGATGCGCGGGAGCCGGCGCGGGATGCATGGGAGCTGGCGCGAGATGCGCGGGAGATTGTGCGATATGCACGCGAGCATACGGGAGGGGCAAAGCAGCCTGTGCAGGGACAGCAGCTTGTGGCACACTATAGTAGCCTTGATGTTGCTGTTGACCATAGCTACCGTGGGGGATGTAGCCATTCGGGTTGACCGGCCGTGATCCTTCATGCTGAGGGAAAGTCTGAGGCGACATCTGGTAGAAATTATTTCCCAGAGCGACATGTGAAACTTGGGGGGAGGGGGGGTATTCCTCGCCTAGTGAGCGGCGGGACAGCTATCGGCACAGGTTGCGCGACGACCAGCGGCCCAGGCACACTCGGCAAAGCAGGGGAACGTGTTGGGCGTGGTGCTTGCTGAGGCGGCAATGGTTGTTCGAGGGATGATGGAAGACCTGACGTATTCTGTTTGGGAGATGGTGGTCATGGCACAGAGTACATAGAAATGAGAACATTGGATGCGATGGGATAGCGGGTCGACTTACATCTGATAAATATGACAAACGGACGAGATATGGGCAAGGCCAACGGAGAGTCGGGGACGGGAGCGCCAGGTGAAAATAATTAGAACAAGGATGTAGAGTGTAAAGAAAACATACCGATTCTCAAATTCTCGGCTCAGGTTCACAAATGGTCTTCAAGGATAAGGGGGGATAGAGCGGCGCTTGCGCTCGCCCTTTGTACCCTTCATCGCGACAAACTGGGTCGGACTCGGATATGCCTGAATCATGGCGAATACAAATTAGTATTAGTAGACACAAGTGAAAGTGAGACGGAAGATCCATCAACCAGTCCTGAAAAAGGATTGGACGGAACGTTGCAAGGGCACTCAGTTGAAGGTGCAGAGCCTCATGAGAGGATTGCTGGGAGGGATCGACGCTGTTGGAAGAAGAATATAAAAGTTTGATCTGGAAATAATCAAAACAAGGAAGCTCATGCAAGCGGTGGACTTACTTTCAGGAATGAGCAAGGAGAGCTCAAGGGCAGTGAGCTCATTACCATACCAATGACAGAAGGTTATCGGCTTCTGGGCAGGACTTGGGATGGATCTGGTCCGATCAAGTCTTCCTTTGTGAGCAGGAAGTCGTCCACCTGCACACCCGGCCGCCGCTCCCTCTCGATGCGCTCCGGCGAACAAGTTTTGCAATGCACGGGCGTTCCCGAAGCCGGGTTTGCCTCTTCCGTGACCCAACCGTCGGATAGCAATGCGGGAATATAGCCCATTGACCCCATCTTCGACTTTCATCTGACCATTGTAGCGCTTGAAGACCAGATCTTCGAACATGGACAACAGCTCTTTGTCCGTGTAATCCGCAAACTTGAGTTGATAGGGAACTCGACTCGGCAGGCCTGGATTGTGTTCGAAGAACTTCTCCATCTCCTTGCTGTAGCCGGCGAGGATGAATACGAGTGTTCCAACCTGTTCTCCATCTCCCCGAGAAGAAAATCTAGAACTTGTTTGCCAGACGGGTCATGTTCGCTGACGAGCTGATAGGCCTCGTCAATGAAGATGGCACCTCCGCCAGCCTTTAACGCGTTGTCGATCATCTTTTGCGCGCCTTGTACCCCTTCGAAGGACAGTTTAGAGCCTGTAGTCTCCTCGAATGCGTTACCTGGGAGCGCCTGGATGGACTCGAGAAATTGTGCGTAGAGCCTCGCAGCGGTAGTTTTTCCTAAAAATCGGGTCAGAATCCATTGAAAGGCATGCCCCACCGCAAACTCCTACCTGTCCCTGGGTTCCCGAGCAAGACAAGATTGATACGTTCCTTGTCGATGGGCACGCCTTGACGGTGCATCGTGTCGAGGCTACCCTTTATCCGCAATATTTGCTCCTTCACTTGTTCGAGTCCAGTCATGTCCATGATTTTGTCGATGGTGTCATTTTGTACTCCATCATCCCGCTTCCGATTCTCCCACCTGTCTCTCGCAGCAGAAGGAAACATGGAACGCGGCGGTGCAGCTGCACTGGAAGTGGACGGCGCGGAACCACTCTGAGCTGGATTCCCACTAGCAGTCGACGCTTCCGCTTCCGCTACCTGCTTCTTTGCCACATCCTTGGCGTCACGATCTTCTTCTTCGCATCTTCTATCTCTTTCACCTTTTGCTTTATATCGTTCTCTCTGGCTTTTTGTTGTTGGAGGTCGTTAAGCCCTTCCTGCTGATATTGCAGATTCGCCTGGAGTTCAGTCATCTTCGCGTCGTACTCGTGCTGCGCCTTGTCGCGTTCCTCTTGGACCTTGATATCCAGGTTGGCCTGTCTCTCGAGAGCCTTGACAAGACGATCGCATGCGGGACAGCTCGCGGGACGCCCCTCATGACATTTCCACGTCATCTTGTGCACACCAGCGGGGCATGTATCCTTGAACTGGAACAGACACAGCATTGTGGAGTGCACGTCGGGTTGGCCGGGAGCTAATCGCAATGGATGACATTTCTTTGGACATACATGGAGCTGGCATTTCATGGGTACACCACTGCGGACGTGATCATCGAGTCAGAACAGGACAAATCGAAGGAGAACTCGGCAATGCTTACCAGCGATCAGTACACCCGCCGTCAGGGGATCGGACTTCAAACTCCTCGGACTTGGCAAGGGTTGCGGTCGTCGAGGGATGTCTCTCGCACTTAATGGGAAATCCTTCATAGACGTGGCGGCCCTTGTTCAACATCGAGAAAAACTTCTCCCAGAGATCGGCCCCGCTCTTGGATTTGAGGAATGTGTGCGAATTCCCGATCAGAATCATCCCATTCCGTGCACGGGATAGAAGGACATTAAGACGCTCCGGAGAATTCATGAATCCGATGCTGTTGTTTGGGTTCGATCGAGTCAGACTGACGATAACAACATCGCTTTCTTCTCCTTGATAGTTGTCTATCGAGCCGGTCAAATAGATGCGACGCTATATCTTGTGAAAGCCTTACCAATTGTCGCCAATCGGATACCGGGTTGGTGGGCCTTGGTAGCAGCTGGCCCGGTTTGACCGAATAGCCCCGCCTTTTGCAAATCTTTGGTATCTAGATCATTTAGAACTGTATCGTGGTCGTTATGCAAAGCATCACGAAGCTTGAATAGCTGGCCCAAATACGGGGTCAGGATGACCATGTCCGTGCTTTTGTACCCTCGCCGCTTGAGGTAACGCACGATCATGAGGACCATCTGGACCTCGTAGGTGTTCTGCTTTGATGACGTGGATCCAGCATCGCTGCGATCCGAAACCCGGGTCTCTTCATCCTCCGGTTGTGTGTGGTTGACGAAGATGACGTTAGATTGAACACCTCGGATGTCTGCCCTATTCAATGTAGATGCGTGATCGATGAGTTCGGGATAGGTGAGCTGCCGGATGAAAGCAGAGATATCATACAGCGGTCAGGCTGCGACGAAATGGATCCTGCGAAGCTTCGCCCTGTAGATCTTAAGTAGACTGCACTGCAAAAACAGAGTGTCACTTACCTTCCTGTTTATCACATGGAATCCTCGGCGTATATAATGATTATGGAGGGCAGAAGCGAGAGCATTGATTGCGTTACACTAGCGCTCGAATAACGCCCTATAAAGGCCAAGTAACTCGAGAGAGATGGCTAATCGAGGCTGAGATGGCGAGGAGGGGAAGAGTCCGAAGTGAACAAGGATCTGAGGGAGGGTGGCGCATGCACAACCAATTACAGCAACGGTCGCAAAATCTATGATTTGGTTGAGCAAAGTGACAACGTGCAGTCAAAATACCTACGGTCAAATAGACGACACACGATATTTGTTGCTTATTGGATGCATGCAGGCCATGTACAGAGTATCAGGGTAGACGGAACTGAACCGAATGGTTTGCCTAGAGTACGAGCATAGTAACTTGAATATGCGGGGACCGAGGTTGGGAGGAGCCTGAGAGCCTTCCAATGTTGATACTGGCGCTCCATAGTTTCATCAGGATCGGTGCGCCGCATGCGTTTTGTGGGCCGAACTTCAACAACGTCAGGAAAGGGTTCGGGTTCAACGTCGCCTGTCTCGAGGTGGGGGGAAAAGTCCAAGTTGTTGTTGAACATGATATTCTCGTCATGGTCAGCCTCAACCCTTGAAGTTCTGGTGTGATTTGTGGCGGTTTAGCGATCACGGTGCTGTGTCCTTTACGCAGAGCTTGAAGTCGTTTCTTGAGTGTCTGGTGCTCAGCCGCCTGACCGGGCACCACGATGACTTTATTTCGGGGTCGCTTGCGCGGGGACATAATGCAACTTGAAGGAATATGGGTGAGGGAACTATGTGTAAAATGAAAGGACGCACACCAAGAACATTAGGGTACGACCAATAATAGGCTGCCTTCAAGAAGTGACGACAAGCTCGCGAGGACGCCTTTCTGAGAGGCACATTGGATAATTTTGAGAGGAATGCGAGTAATGTAGGAGGTCGTCGTCGGATGGCGTGGTCTGGACGACGCTCGCGCCAGGTCCCGGAGGTGCCTGGAATGCTCGAGAGAGGTCCTGGAGGCTCCCAGAGCCTGCAGTCGACGAGAAGGTCTATTTTTAAGCCTCAGTCTCTGAGTGATACGTTACGCACCTTCTTGAATTTATAGTAGATACCGATCGCGAGCCTAATCCGTTTTCTCGTTGTCAATTCGAGCCGCTCTCTGCAAACGGACCCGCGCGAATTGACCGACTGCTTTGTCATTTCAACAGCACGTTCAGTATTTGATCAATATTCCGGGCTAGCACAATTGATTGAAAAAAAGACGAATGTCTGAGGGAACAACAGCGACGCGTATGATATTCGTTATTCCCAGGATTTGAGGACTTGGCGCAAGAGCGCCGCTACGATGTAACTACCCGCACGTGTAATACTAGTACGGGTACGAGGCCCCAGTGGGCGCCTGCCAGTGGCAGCTTTTGGAATAAATATGTGGATTTGTGAAGTATAGTATACATATAGTGTCCAACACGCAGATCTAGATCTAACATTTTGTCGTGAACTTTATGAAGACTTAATCACATTGACATCTATTGCTCATTTACTCTCTCAAAGAATTCTCCAAGTGTGTTCCGCTAAAACCCTCGGGAGTGCCTCGACATCTCGGAGCACGACGTTGTACTCGAAAGGGGAGGAATCCTTTCTCAATACCCCCTCAACCTCTCGTGATCCTGACAGATACTGTCCGAGATAATGATCTCGAGTAGCCAACTAAGTGAACGTGAATGCATTCAGGACGCGGCCTCCTTCGGCCGCCGCCGATTCCCACCCCAGTCCTTCACGCTCGTCGAGTCAGAGCCAAACTCACGGATGAGCTCCCAGCCCTCCCCGAACCTCGCCACGCCCACGAGTCCCCGACCTCGAGCTTCCCGAGGGCCTGCACGACCAAGACGACCGTCTGGTACGCCAGGTGGATCGCGCCGCCGCCGATCGAACTTCCGCCTCCTCCGTTACACATGGACGCAGAGTTGTCGACGGCCAGGAGCACCTGATACTCTCGCCCAGTGACTGGGATTCACTCGACGCATCCTCACCACCCATGCCACGACTCTCTTCATGTTTAGTCTTATGCCGCTCCGGAAGTTGCCTATCAAGCGCGTCGCGAGCGTAGGCGCCAGAATGAGCCGGAGGGACTCACAGAGAGCCTGGGAGAGTGTGGCAGTCATCGTCGTACAGAGGGTCCAAAGGTTCGCAATTGCAAGCGACATGTTATGAGTATTGTGTACTAGCGTTGTCAGTGAGACTGAGACACGGATATTGCCGAATCTCCCTGAATGCTGCGGGCAAGAAAGATCTGTCGTGTGAGATCGAGGAATCCAACACTCCTGATCGGATGAATTGATGGTGCACTTCCTTTTATTCGAGTGACTCCATTTTCCTAGAAATGGAGGCTGAAATATCTTCCTTTTTGTTTATTACTTGTAATACAAGCCGTGCGAGAACCTTCAGACGTAAATACTATGACTAAGTACTTGTACCAAATTCGTCCGTCACGCGTCACAGAGACGATTTTGGTGTGCAAATCTCTCATTGGATACTCGGTCTCTATGTCAGAAATCAGTGTGG
This sequence comes from Leccinum rimulosum, assembly GCA_038091395.1. NCBI lineage: Eukaryota > Fungi > Basidiomycota > Agaricomycetes > Boletales > Boletaceae > Leccinum > Leccinum rimulosum. The sequence goes on from JBBPOJ010000783.1 coordinate 19,426, forward strand.
GCCTGGATCAACATAAAGCAAAAATGTAGAAGGGTTAGGAAGTCTTTATAGAAGAGTCTACCATGCGAGAGAAAAGTCAGGTCAGATACTAGAACCTTTCAAGCACACACAATAGGAGTGTAGCAAGTGCACAGCTTGAGTATGGACGCGAAACACTGGAAGAGCGCCACTGTTGACATCATAGCGCACTCAAACGAACTGTAAGTATGATATGCCAGTGAAGCACAACAGTAGAGCGTACAGTGTCAGTTGCATGCTGTGCGAGTGTGCGCAACAGGTGCAGTCTGTCGACGCGGCGGGTATAGGGGAGCGCCGCTAGAGATCGGCATCCATGTCAAAGGGAGCAGCGCCGTTAGAGGCGGAACGGGGCAAATGCATGCACATGGACACGCAGGTACTACAGCGCCGGTGGCATAGAAATATCTGAGGGGATTTAAATTTGACAGTCGGGTCCTTACCGGTGCACAGCCATTCCAACAAGTCCCCACCGCGCTCCCCCAACCTCTGGCTTCATTCCATGATTTAACGGCTCAGTCAAGACTCTCGTATCGATGATCCCCCCGTCGGGTTCGTCAATAGAGACAATAAAGTGGCCGGATAATAAAAAAACTAATTACACGATCATAAAAACCCGCAGGTCTGTCCGAAACTCGTTGAATAATCATGCTGAAAGTTGGACTGTGAATCATAGTAGAAGGTAGACATTAGGTAGATAGCGTGTTTGCGTTTTTGAAGAACGGGAGCACTAGAGGGGCGAAGTAATGCAATTGAAGGAGCACATGAAAAGCTATGGTGGGAGTCTGTGCGTCTTTTAACAGTCCGATGAAGTAGAATCTGTGACGGAATAAGTATGTCAGAAACCGTATAGTACACATCCGAGGCAACATATCATAGGTCCCGAGTGGCGACTTACCGGGGTAAAACCAAAACGTGACAGCGAGAATAAGGTAAAGGCCTAGATGCCCGCGGAAAATACAAAGTTGCGTTGGCGTTGACATC
>JBBPOJ010000784.1:0-20402 GCA_038091395.1 Leccinum rimulosum
CCCAAGTCCTTCACTGGTAAGTTTTTCCGTGCATTCGTGACACCCACTCACTCTAGTCGCCACCTTAGTCCAGCTCAACACCGCTTCTAGGTAAGTGTTTTCTGTCACTACCATCCACTCTCGTCTTATTCGACCCAGCGATCTCTTTGTTCCCGCCGTAACCGGTGATGAGAACTGTAGAAGCCACACTGATCTCTGGGATCCTGCATCGTCCCACATCACCAACTTGGATCTCAATATAGATTTTACGAATGCATTTCAAGATGGTAGGTTTGCCAGTGGTAAACAATACTGGGACAACGTAACCATTGCCGGTTTTACCGTATGTTTTTACTGTTTGCGAACATCATCACTTCCAACCGATGAATAGGCAGACATTCAGGCCATCGGTGCCGCAACAACATACTCTTCAAATATGGGAGCATCTGAGTTTGCTCCAGATGGTATATTGGGACTAGCTTTCCCGACTTTATCAGTATTTCATGACCAGAGCCCTCTGCTTCACACGCTCTTCCGTGAAGGAAAGCTGTCTCAACCAGTGTTTTCACTCATGCTCACCGCTTCTGGAGGCGAGCTGTGCCTCGGTGGAACGAACGAGGCGGCTTACGTTACGAAAACCCTCGTCTTTACCCCTGTGACAAATCCGGTGAGCTTAAACGCCAGGCGGTATGGGTGTATACTTAGATTACCCTTTCAGCATTTCTGGACGCTGAAGATAGATAATATTCAAGTCGACGGAAAAATAGTTCTGACAGATGTACCCGCCGTCATCGATTCTGGTACCCACTTCATTCTTGGTGATCCGGAGCGAACTTGGGCCCTGCACTACCCGTTTGGCGGTGGGAAATTCCCGGTGGGCTACTACACTTGTGAGTTTCGATTGAGTTTGGTACCTTTGATTGACTCCCTGTAGTCCCATGCAAGACTTTTCCCTCCGTGACTTTTACCATTGGTGGAAGGCCGTTTGTCATGCCTGCCAAAGCCCTCAGCAAGGGACGGGTTGATTATGGCTCGCGCAATTGCTTTAGCGGAATTGCGACTGTGAAACATGATATTAGTGAGATTCTTCTAATCAGCATTTACTCTTCCCATGCTGACCGAGACCGGTGAACCCGACTAGGATTCTGGTCGATCGGGACCATCTTCCTCCAGCAGTTCTATACCGTGTTTGATTTCACCAGCGAGTCACCACGAGTTGGATTTGCAGAGCTTATGTATCCGTAATACTATCCAATAGACCTTTTTTTGGACGAGCGATATCATTATGTAGCAACTGGCAGCCTAGCATAGTCACGCGTAATGCGCTAAGGCGACAGAGAAACTGCCGGTCCGACTCGGGAAATGCACTTACGCACTCCCCGTACTATGTGTGCCTATGTCCATAACCACTTTCTCGATCGTTTGGCCTTGTGAACAGTAATCGGTGCTAGTTTCCGTGAGAGGGACTCTGACAGATTCCGTTTTTCCCCTTTCCTTGATTGGCATGATTCTAAATGTTCTCTGCATTGGAACGAGTGGTATGTATGTAACACCCCTTCTTCTAGACCGTCCAGTTTCTTAACCTTGGTTCGATGCAACTTGATCAATAGAAGAAATTGAAACTTTCAGGCGCTTAGGTCACATAATAATTCCTAAAGCTCCGCCGTATGCCTCCTTGTACACGTCCACTACCTACCCGTTGCTGGACCCAGCATGAGGACCTCGGGCCACGGTCAGCACACAACGCAAACCGCACAGATGACCCAAAGAGAGACAAGAAATACAAGGACCTGTCCGGAAATGTACTAAATATCCATTCGAGATGAGTCTGTGACTCGGAATATCCCTCTGCCTCTTCTTTGCCCACCTTATACGCTCCTAGAGGCACTATCCGTACTCCACAACATCGCCATTCAGCTCGTATGTTCGCGGTCCGACTCGGAGACACATCCAACTTTTGCACATGTAGTACCCCTTGTCCCTCTGGCACTCTGCACTCGCCCAGCTCACGCAGTACGAGTCAGAAAGTGGGAAAGTGAGACTGCCAACTATGACCAAGGATGCGAGAGGGTCGAGGAAGATTGGCGAAAAAGCTCGCTTCCACAATTCGGAGCGCCTTCTCGGGGACATCAATGCCGCTGGCAGAGACAGGAAGAAAAGGAAGGCAAACTTGGTGCCATAGAAGGTCCGTATCCCACCATGTACCCTTGCTATCACCATCTGACGAGCCTCGCAGACGTCTTTCTCTACTGCCAACCCCCGCCCACCATAACCCGCATGCTTCCCAACAAGATCGCGAATTGGTACACAGTCAGTCGAAATTGATTCCTCATACCTCCCAAAACCTATCCACTGCAGTCTGCAGCACACCGCGAGCACTAAGACGCGACGCGACGATCCACCGAGTCTAGTGGCGAGATGGCTCAGGCTTCATCGAGAGGTTATTTGCAGTAACGGAGCCTTGCTATCCTCGATGATTTCAACTGTGTCGCTCAGTACTATAGATTTTAGATCTGATTGCCTTATGCTTGTCGATGGACCACGTCCACTCTGGCTGGATGCAGCATCGGAACTTGAACAACAAAATGACGGTGGGTACAGTACTGACAAGGATAAGAGCCTTCGCCGGCTCCAAAGCGTGCCTATCCCGTCTCTCCAAGCACAGGTTCAAGTGGCCCTCATCTTCAGAGAGGGGCGCCCCTCGCGAACGAGAGACATTCGCGATGGCCGAGAGCCTTTCCCACATGCAGGAATCGGTAGCTCTGGAAATCACTCACAAAGTCGAGATTCCCCATGGATGATGGGACATTGCTCAATACGTCCACACAACAAGACATTCACGTTTGATACCGGTCGCAGATACAAATGTACAAACAAGACACGGGTCCGATGTACACTACGCACCGATATGTACATACAGAATCCGCTGATCGAGCGGGACAATACCCGCCAATGAGTTCATCGTCCTCTGCATCGCCAACGCCGCTCGAGTGTGATCCAGCCGACCACATCCATCCAACATATTCTCATAAAACTTGGTCGTGATCTCGTTCGTATGGGTATCGTCCACCGCCCACATCGTCCCAATCACAGATCGGAACCCTGCAAACTGCATCGCCGACGCCAGGTGGATCACCTCATCCGGACTCTCCTTGTATCCAACCGTGGTGTGGCACGCAGAAAGGTAAGCAAACTCTGACTGCTCCAACTGGCATCCCATAATGTGTTGGATCGTAAACGGGCCATCGTGGAGGGCGAATGCAGATTCAAACGGGTTTTCCTCGTTTGGAACGCCGTGACAAGCAAAGTGAACCCACTCGTGCTGCCTCAGCTCCTCCGTGACTCTAGATACACTGGATGTCGAACCTTCAAGGCGCGTGAGCTTGGCGAGACCTTGCATACCCTGAGAGACGATGTCCAGTTCACTTCCAACAGAATGGAGTTCACTCTGGCCATAGGCATTGGCTTGACCTACAGCGAGAAAGCGATTCTCGTTTATCGAGGACTTCGCATTCCGCCTAGCACGAATAAGGGCGGTGAGGGTGGGAGTGTAAGAGGAGATGTACAAACGAGAGATATTGGGTTGGCCCCGCCGATATGGACCGGCAGCATGCAACGGTAGAAGACAGAACTCGGCAGTTGGGCACCACCAGATGCGTGAGCGAGGTGGAACTATTGCCTCCAGGAAGTCTACGATCGGGGACGCAATTTCATCCCAGAGGTCGCGCAGGAAGCGACCAAGATCATTCTTCACGTCCATTATTTTGGCACGCAATGTCAAAGATCGAAGCTCCGACGACAGGTCTCGAACACGGGATTTCGTGATTTTCAATGGGATATGAACCGGATCTCTGTCAAAAAAGACAACGAGTGCATCGCACGTATACTGGCTGGCATTTACGATGATCACAGGTCCCCCACTGGCGGCGTGCTGGAGCTCGGAGAAGGAAGAGGGGAGAAGGAACCGATCAAGACCCGGTAATTTGCGAATGTTTGTGATTGTGGATTGTAGATCAACATTAAGACCGCACAGTTTGTTGTGCTGATCTGGACCTTGTGAATGAATTGTGTCCTGTATTTCTGATGAGAGCCGAGTAAATTCGTCTGCAAGGGCCTTTCCTTCCTGGCCCGACGCGATGACATCTTCAAGAGGGGAACGGAGACGATCAATCTGAGACCAGAATACACCGCGACCTTGCTCGAGAAGCTCGACCGCTTTTTTTGCACGCTCATCGCGGAGACAAGCGGAAAATGCATCGATTGCCAGGGATGAAGCGAGCTCCTTGAAAGTGTGGAGATGTTTGGGTAGGGATGGTAAGATGGCGAGATGCTGAACAAGTAGTCGAAGAGATGTGTCGTATGCGAGAAGGACTGTGGGATGGCAGAAGTCCTCAGCTGCCGCGATCCATTGTTTGGCCGCAGAGATATCGTCTGGTGAGAGTGTTTGTGAGATATTCGTCAACTCGGTGTAGAGACTGAAGAGATCCTCTTTGTCCTTTGACTCTCTCGACTGGGTGAACCGAACATGCAGACAACGTGCAAGTGTACATAGTGGCCATGATCGGTCAGGATGGCCAGGTGGGCAAAGGTTGAGGGCTTCTCTCGCGAAGATGATGGCCTCATTAAGGTCCGTCATATCTCCACGATGGCATAGATTGTTTGCGATAGTGCCCAACGACGCTGATCGATCCGGGTGCCCTGACGGGCGAAGTTCCAGGGCTTGTCTCCCGAGGATGATGGCCTCGTTGAGATCCATGATATCTCCAAGCCGGTGGTAACGATAGAAGAGATAACTTGCGATACTGTTCAACGACGTTGACCGATCCGGGTGTCCTGACGGGCGAAGGTCCAGGGCTTGTTTTCCGAGGATGATGGCCTCATGGAGGTCCGTCATGTCTCCAAGCTGGTGGTAACGAGTGGAGAGATAGCCTGCGATATTGTTCAACGACGCTGACCGATGCGGGTGCCCTGACAGGCGAAGGTCGAGGGCTTGTCTCCCGAGGATGATGGCCTCATGGAGGTCTGTCATGTCTCCAAGCCGGTGATAACGAGAGGAGAGATAGCCTGCAACATTGTTCAACGATGTTGATCGATCCGGATGCCCTGACGGGCGAAGGTCCTGGGCTTGTCTCCCGAGGATGATGGCCTCATTGAGGTCCGTCATGTCTCCAAGTCGGTGGTAACGAGTGGAGAGATAGTGTGCGACATTGCCCAATGACATTGACCGATCTGGGTGCCCTGGCGGGCGAAGATCGAGGGTTTGTCTCCCGAGGATGATGGCCTCATTGAGGTCCATCGCGTCTCCAAGCTGGTCGTAACGAGTACACAGATAGGTTGCAACATTGTTCAATATCGTTGATCGATCAGGGTGCCTTGACGGACAAAGGTCTAGAGCTTGTCTCCCGAGGATGATGGCCTCATTGAGGTCCGTCATATCTCCAAGACGGTCGTAGCGATCGGAGACATAGAGAGCGACATTGCTCAAGGATGTTGATCGATTTGGGTGCCTTTCTTGGCAAAGCTCCAGTGCCTCTCTCCCATAGATAACTGCTTCCTCGATGTCCTCCACCGCTCCTAGATGGTTGTAACGACCCCAGAGATGAAGGGCAAGCTGATTTAGTGAGTCCCATCGCTGGTGGTGACCGGGTGGGCAACGGTCCAGTGCTTGGCGATCAAGGACGATCGCCTCGCTGATGTGGTCCGTCCCGTCCCCTTGTTCAAACTTGGCGAATATTGACTCCGCTCGTGTAAGAATGTGATCGACTGAAACAGTCGTCTCGACAATGGAGTTCGGTCGGCCTCCTTTCTCATGCTTGGTCTGAGAATTTGCTCGAGAGGACCGCTCTTTGGCTGACGTGAATGTCATTTCACTGAGGCTCTTCTCGCAAATAAAACAGTGAGAAAAGCACCTTGTGACTTCATCTAGTTTCAGTGAAGGTTGGGAAGGTGAGGGAAGTTGGTCAGTGGAAAGAAGAAAGTGAAAATTGGCGACTTAACCGCGATGACTTGGGGCGGCCTCGTTTTTTCCGCATTGTTCGTTGGGACAGAAGCGTCATTGAATATACTGCGAGGTGGCTGTTTGCACAGCCCAAGGTAAAACCAGGCGAGGAAGGACTCCTCGCAGCACTTTGACGTCAATCAGTTCAAAAGGGATTTGGCGAAAACGACGACGCCAAAAAACAGTATTGACAGATCGAAATCGAAAAACCACCGCCTCCACCCTCTATACGTACCCAGCAACCACTACCGCGTGATGCCCGTCTTCAAAACGCCCCAACGACTTCCACTTCGCCATACCGCCCCTGATTCTCCGACGTCTTCTGCGAATGAATGTACTTGAGTGTGTTCAGGAAATGTCGCTGGATCATGTCCGGATACGTGACACCTTCGATTCGCTGTGACGAGTGCAGGTACGAAGCTGAAGATGACGGAGAGATGATTGTCGATGGAGTACGTGATGAGCTCTACGAGCGAGACGATGAATTCTCGGGCAACCTCAGGCTGTGACGGTGTCGGAAACTCATCAGCATCAAGACGAAGATAGACGCACAACAAGTGCCCCCGATCGAAGTAATACAGATACTGATCGAGCGTATCACAGTACATCTGAACCGAGACGATTTCCTCCGTCGCCGAATGTGCGATCTGCAACGAGCAACAACTTTTGCAAAAATTCCAGCACTCGTTTGCTGTCCTGGTGTGGGTACTACTGTCGACAACCCGTCAGTCACGATCGATAGCGCAGACCAATACTCACCACATTGGCACCCTCCGAGCCCATCATCCCTTTCCCTTTCCTCGCCTCCCTCCTCGCCTCCCTCTCTCCCTCCCTCCACTTCCACCTCCACCGGCCGCCTCTTGCCACCACAAATGACTTGCAGCATGCACCGCCCGTCGCCTGAAGCGGTTTCTTCAACAACTTGGCCCCATGCAACGCAGCCTTGGCAATCAATTTGTCATATCCATCTACCTCGAACACCTTTGCGCCCTGCAACGTCCCAATGATCCGCGTGATCGCAGCCAACTGTGTTCGGCTCTCCGAAATCGAGTCTTCATACACCGAAAAGGCTTGGACGTACAGGTCGTACGCCAGGTCTTCAAATCTGGAGCCGCATTCGGAGGCAATTTGAGCGGCGAGGAGGAAGAGACGAAGGGCGAGGGAGGCAGAATCGAGTTGTGTGGAAAGGATGAAGGTCCATTCGCTCACAAACTTGACAATGGTGGTCATTTTCGATTGCGAGTCGTCTTCCTATTTGTTGTCGAGGTTAAAAATAATCAGCATAGGAAAGTGCGATCTCACCAAATGTTCACGAATCTGGTACCGTCGACAAAGCTTGATGCTCGAAGTGATGAGCGCAGGGAACGTAAACCACATACGTTGCAAGTGCCGACGTGTCGTGTGCAGTAGCTGTGTGAGTGCGGTGCGCCAGTCAGTTCTTGACTCCCTCGACCAAGCCTGAATCTGGAAACTCACCTCAAACTTCTGCACTCCCAACGACTCAGCCCTAAACAAATGCACCATCCGCGGTATGCTCCTCCACCGCATGGTCCTGTCTCCGTGTCTCCTTCACATCCTTTACCGGCCCACCACCGACTGGGGCGTCCATCATTGTCCTATAAGAAGGTCGTCAGCAATGATGGCTCCGAGGGCTAATTATAGAGGTGGTTAGCTGGTTGCCAATTATTATGGCCTGTCAAAAAAATAATTGCCACGCTCCGACTCTCCGATCGTCCACGAAGACGAAGGACGACGGTCCGGAAAACAAGTATGCATATTCTCTAGTCCGCACGCCTGCATAGTCACACATCTTCCTGTAAATTGTCGACGTCAACTTTGACTACTACAACATTATCACACCATCCAGCCACTGGGCCTCGATCAAGAGTCACCTAGCAAACTGACGTGTACTCTCTCTCGAGTCACCATATCCTCGTTCGTGACTCGTCTTCCCGCCCTCACATGTTTGCTTGCGACCCACCCTCCCTCGTTCTCCCACCTCGTCCGCGTCACCTCAACGTGTCGAGGACGCCGTGTGCAGTGTCGTCATAAAAAATTAGTCGTCCACATTACGAGACATTCACACCTTCGATACTGATCGCAAGTAGCAAATGTATATGCGAAGAGACACATCAAATACATGTAAGTTCGAGGCAGCCATACAATAATACAAACCTGACACGGACTAGGCACCGATATGTACATATAGAATCCGCTGATCAAGCGGAACAATACCAGCCAATGAGTTCATCGTTCTCTGCAGCGCCAATGCCGCTCGAGTGTGATCCAGCCGACCACATCCATGCAACATATTCTCGTAAAACTTGCTCGTGATCTTGTTCGTATCCGCGTCGTCCACCAGGTGGATCACCTCGTCTGGACTCTCCTCGTCTCCAACCGTGGTGTGGCACGCGGAGAGGTAGGCAAACTCTGGGTTCTCTAACTCGCATCCCATGATCCGTTCCACGGTAAACCGGCCGTCGTAGAGACCAAATGCGGATTCAAAGGGTTGCTTCCTGTTTGGGATACCATGGCAGGCAAAGTGAACCCACTCGCTCCTCTTCAGCTCCTCCGTGACTCTAGATACACTCGATTCCGAACCTTCAAGGCGTGTGAACATGGCGAGACCCTGAGTGCGCCCAGAAACGATGGCCAGTTCGCTGTTGACGGAGAAAAGCTCGCTTTCGCCTTCGGCGTTCGCCTGACCCACGGCAAGGAAACGTTTCTCCTCGTGTATCGAAGTTGTCACTGATGGATGATCCCGTCGCGCACGGATGAGGGCAGTCAATGTGGGAGTGTAAGACGAGATGTACAATTGAGAAAAACTCCTTTGGCCGTTCCGATACGGATTAGCCGCGTGCAATGGCAGAAGGCAGAACTCAGCGGTGGGACACCACCAGATACGCGAGCCAAGTGGAACTGCTGTCAGAAGAAAATCAGCAATGGGCGAGACGACCTCATCCCAAAGGATTCTCAGGAAGCGAGCAAGATTTCTCCCGATGTCCATTGTCTTTGCATCCAAAGTCAAGGACTGGAGGTCCGATGACAGGTCTTGAACACGGGATTTCTTGATTTTCAATGGGATATGAACGGGATCTGCGTCGGAAAAGACAACGAGTGCATCGCACGTATACTGGCTGGCATTGATGATGATCACAGGTCCCCCACTGGCAGCATGCTGGAGTTCTGAGAAGGAAGAGGGGAGAAGGAACCGAGCGAGACCGGGTAATTTGCGAATGTTTGTGATTGCGGATTGTAGATCAACATTAAGACCGCACAGTTTGTTGTGCTGATCTGGACCTTGTGAATGAATTGTGTCCTGTATTTCTGATGAGAGCCGAGTAAATTCGTCTGCAAGGGACTGTCCTTCCTGGCCCGACGCAATGACATCTTCAAGAGGGGAACGGAGACGATCAATCTGAGACCAGAATACACCGCGACCTTGTTCGAGAAGCTCGACCGCTTTTTTTGCACGCTGATCGCGGAGACAAGCAGAAAAAGCATCAATTGCCAGGGATGAAGCGAGCTCCTTGAAAGTGTGGAGATGTTTGGGTAGGGATGGTAAAATGGCGAGATGCTGAACGAGCAGTCGAAGAGATGTATCGTATGCGAGAAGGACTGTGGGATGGCAGAAGCGCTCAGCTGCCGCGATCCATTTTTTGGCTGCAGAGATATCGACTGGTGAAAGTGTTTGTGAGATATTTGTCAACTCAGTGTAGAGACTGAAGAGATCCTCTTTGTCCTTTGACTCTCTCGACTGGGTGAACCGAACATGGAGACAACGTGCAAGTTTACATAACGACCATGATCGGTTAGGATGGCCAGGTGGGCAAAGGTCGAGGGCTTCTCTCGCGAAGATGATGGCCTCATTAAGGTCTGTCTCTCTACGATCGCATAAATTGTGTGCGACATTGCCCAACGAATTTGGTCGATCCGGGTGCCCTGACGGGTGAAGGTCCAGGGCTTGTCTCCCGAGGATGATGGCCTCATTGAGGTCCGTCATGTCTCCAAGCCGGTCATAACGAAAGGAAAGATGAACTGAAACATCGTTCAACGATGTTGATCGATTCGGGTGCCCTGACGGGCGAAGGTCCAGGGCTTGTTTTCCGAGGGCGATGGCCTCATGGAGGTCCGTCATGTCTCTAAGCCGGTCGTAACGAGAGGAAAGACAGCCTGCAACACTGTTCAACGACGTTGATCGATCCGGGTGCCCTGACGGGCGAAGGTCTAGGGCTTGTCTGCCGAGGACGATGGCCTCATTGAGGTCCGTCATGTCTCCAAGCAGGTTGTAACGAGAGGAGAGATAGCCTGTGACATTGTTTAACAACGTCGATCGATCCGGGTGCCCTGACGGGCAAAGTTCCAGGGCTTGTCTCCCGAGGATGATGGCCTCATGGAGGTCCGTCATGTCTCCATGCCGGTGGTAACGAGAGGAGAGATAGCCTGCGACATTGTTCAACGACGCTGATCGATCCGGGTGCCCTGACGGGCGAAGGTCCAGGGCTTGTCTCCCGAGGATGGTGGCCTCATTGAGGTCCGCCATGTCTCCAAGTCGGTGGTAACGAGTGGAGAGATATTGTGCGACATTGTCCAATGACATTGATCGATCCGGGTGCCCTGGCGGGCGAAGGTCGAGGGATTGTCTCCCGAGGATGATGGCCTCATTCAGGTCCGTCATGTCTCCAAGCAGGTTGCAACGAGTGGAGAGATAGCCTGCGACATTGTTCAACGACGCTGATCGATCCGGGTGCCCTGACGGGCAAAGTTCCAGGGCTTGTCTCCCGAGGATGATGGCCTCATTGAGGTCCGTCATATCTCCAAGCCGGTCGTAGAGATCGGAGAGATAGAGTGCAACATTGTTCAACGACGTTGATCGATGCGGGTGTCCTGACGGGCGAAGGTCCAGGGCTTGTTTCCCGAGGGTGATGGCCTCATTGAGGTCCGTCATGTCTCCAAGTCGGTGGTAACGAGTGGAGAGACAGTGTGCGACATTTCCCAATGACATTGATCGATCCGGGTACCCTGGCGGGCGAAGGTCGAGAGATTGTCTCCCGAGGATGATGACCTCATTGAGGTCCGTCGTATCTCCAAACTGGTTGTAGCGATTGGAGACATAGAGTGCGATATCGCTCAATGACGTTGATCGATTTGGGTGCCTTTCTGGGCAAAGCTCCAGTGCCTCTCTGCCATAGATAACTGCTTCTTCGATGTCCTCCACCGCTCCTAGATGGTTGTAACGACCCCAGAGATGAGTGGTAAGCTGAGTTAGTGAGATCCATCGCTGGTAGCGACCGGGTGGGCAACGGTCCAATGCTTGGCGATCAAGGACGATTGCCTCGTTAATGTGGTCCGTCCCGTCCCCTTGCTCAAACTTGGCGAACGTTGACTCTGCTCGTACAAGTATCTCCTCGACTGAGACAGTCACATCTCCAATTGAGTTCCTCTGGCCTCCTTTCTCATGCTCGGTGTGAGGCTTTGCTCGGGAGGACCGCTTTTTGGCTGATGTGAATGTTATTTCACTGAGGCTCTTCTCGACAAGTCACAAAATAGCGAAGTAAGCACCTTTTGATTCCATCTTGTTTCACTGAGGGTTCAAGTTGGGACGACGAGGGGAAGGGCAACTTGAAGGCTGGATAGTGGAATGAAGAATGTTGGCGATTTCTGAGCCTGAATGACTTGGGGTAGCTTCGTGTTCCCCGTGTTTTTAGTTTGTACAGCAATGAGTACTTACATAGTACTCAGGGAAGATGTTCGCACAGCCCAAGGTAAGACCTGGCAAGGCTCACAGCACTGTTACATTACAGTAATCAGTTCTAATTTCTTGAAAGGGTGTTGGCTAAAACGACGACGACAAAAAACGGTACAGTTTGGCGGTTGAGTTACACGCCTCGGCATGAGTGCGAGAATATTTGTTGTTGTCTTTTGACCGGTCCCACCGCAAATGGATTTTCCCCTGAGTGACATCAGATTCCGGATCGTGTGATAAATTGTCTACCGTGCGTTAGGGACTACTTACTACTAGGTTAGCCAGTTGCCTCTGCCTCTCAAAAAAACATAAATACAATGTAACATTAAATATTAATTGTTCAAAGCCATGGATCCATGTCGTGTGTGGTGTGTGGGGCTACCAATTATCTGGTACGTCCACTGGCAGGTATGTACTAATACCAACAGCTTCACACGCAACCACTGAATGGCCAACATCACAAGATTCACAACAAGTTACGGTTCAGAAGCTGACAAGAAAACTACCAAAGTGAGTTACTTTGAATTGATTCTCCACCTTCAAGTTCGTCTTCATATAAGTTACATGTTACAGGTGCACCAAGCACGAATATGTTTAAGGTACATAGTACAAGATCACGGACTCGGTCACAAGTTAGAAAAGCCCCACAGAGGACCAGTAGTTAACCCATGCATGGGCCTCCGCCTCACCAACAGGTTGCATCTGCTCGATGGTCTTGCTGACACGTAGCGCGTTTGCGATGCTAAAGTCGACTATACCGCCCACCTCCCCTATCTTGACTGCATCTTTCGATTGAGCCGCCCTCTGTATTGGTTCTTCATGCTTCGCCATCGCTCGGTAAAATTCGAGCAGCTTGATTGCAGGCTAATGAAAAATATCATCAACGTCCCGTACACGCGATGAGTTTGGCTCCTATGAGAAATACTCACGATGTTGTCAAGGTCCTCCGGGGTCGCGTTCTCTGCTCTCTTCTCGAGCACCGCAACCCACTCCGTGATCGGAATCATCCCCAGTGCTTCGCTCGTCAGAGAACCTGGTTTTTGCTTCAATAGGGCGTCTCGGATGAACGACATGATCTTCTCCCAGGGTGGACGACACGGGTTGACGATGTTGAGCGCTTCCGGTAGCAACTCATCTCGTGCGAACGCGACGTCTAGGACGGACCCTGCCACGTCCTCGGAGCGCATCCAAGATACCACCTTGGCGTCGTGCTCTTAGCTCTACTATTCACTCTGAATACTCTCGTCACTTACCCCACTCGAATTAGGCAAGGCTCCAATAGCAATGCTCGACTTGACGATGATTGGTACCCAGTCCGTCTTGGCCCACGCCCCGTTCTGTCCTCCGGCGATCTGCCCGATGCGTAACGAAGTCGCACGCAAACCGCTCTTGGCGATGACCTTGCGTTACGAACGTTGATCAGCATGCTTGTGCGCACTGTAGACAGTACTACACACCCGTTCACAAACATACTTGGCTTCTCCATACCCGGATCCAACAATAGAAGATGGATCGAGTAGTACCTCTTCCGGGAACGCGCCCTGTTCGTGGCTCCACGACTGTGCAGTTCCAACGGAGGACGTGAAGACGAAGCGAAGCGAACTGCTATGGCGCGAATCCAGCGCAAGGTCCACCAAGTTTCGTGTTGCCTTCACGTTTGACTCAAACGACGCGAGCGACAAGTTGAAGTCCAGGCGCCATGCGTTGTGGATGATCGTTGTTACTGCCCCACAGATCTAAATATTGTCAATTTTGGCTTCGTCAACACAATAAGGGTCCGTACCTCCTCGTGCAGAGCGGGAGACAGGCCATACTTGTTCTGGGAAGCGTCCGCCTCGATATAAACAAGCTTATCGGACTTCAAAAGCTCGACAGGAAGTCCCTTGTCGATGAACGCTGACGTCTGGCGGTCTGCACTCGATGTAGATGAAGGGCGATTGAACGCATATATCCTCTTCACCTCTGGATTTTGCAGAAGTTTCCCTAGGAGGAAGGATCCCAGACCACCGGTAGATCCGGTGAGCAACACCACCGCTTGACTAGAGGATGTTCCGTTCTGAATTGCACCATTTACGAACGTAGCGGGCCTGGGAAGGTCGATGGAATACTTTTCGATCATGGCGTTGATCGCGCCAACATGCTGTTGCTTGAAGTCAAGTTCCCGTGATGCCTCATTTACACCGACAAGACCCGCAATGTGAGCGGCAAGGAGTTTGATAGTCGGGTTCTCAAAAACGATGTTTTGTGACACCTGAGAGGCTGCGCTCTGCACCTTGGAGTCCGAAGAAGCTCTCAAAGCGTGAAGCAGCTGGTTTCTTAGATGCGTGACACTCAAGCTGTGAAACAAACATGAGACGAGAACACAATTACTGGTGTGGGACACTTCACCTATCGAAACCTTGGGCAAAGAGGTCAGCTCCGGGATCGATCTCGTGTCCGCGGCCTATTGCGTTTGCATGCTCTAGCAGCCAGCCCTCTAATACTTCCACAGTCCAAGCCGACGGCCCAGCGATTCCATTGGACTGCAAATTCGTGGCTTCCACACTATCATATCTATTTCATGACAACGAACTTAGTAACTCGATCGCAGATTAATACTAAAGCACGTACAGAGCATCGATATCCGCTTCATAAGCCTTGATCACTGCCTTCTTCTGGATGGTTCCCTTTGGAGTCCTCATAAGTGGTTTGTCCGGCTTCGTAATGAGGATCATCTCCTTGAATATCCTGCTGAATGCTGGTGCAGTCTTGTTTGCTTCTTCAATAATCGGCCTTTGAGATTGCGATGAGTACGCCTGGTGTCCCTCGTGTCACATGATCAACATCGAAACGCACCAGATCTTATTTCTGAATTCCACGATAGCGCCGTCGTCACCAACGTCGACGGAACTGAACGGCTCGACCAATACACCAACTTGATTGCGCTCCCGTCCAAACATCACCGAACCCTGAACCAAGGGGCTGGAATTGATGATGTCTTCCATAGGGGCAGGAACAGTTTTCTCTCCGGAGGCGAGGATGATAACATCATCTGCCCTGCCGACGCTATCATAATACTTCAGTCATCACATCCGTTACTACGGAACATTCTCACATCTTCCACAGGTTCTTCGTCGGATGTTTGACGAAAAGATCAGATGTTGCATAGGCTTTTTCACCAGGGATATTCTCTACAGCCAATGGATGGTTTTCAGTGGCCTACAGTTGTTGACGTAAGTCAAAGGAGGAAGGAGTATAAGAGAGACGTACCAATACTTGTAATTCATAGGTGTCGTTTCCGTAGGGAACCCATCTAACTTTAATGTCGTCCGAGAAACGCATCCAAATCCAGTCGCCGTCTGTGATCTCTGTTCTTTGTCGAACGTGTGAGGGACACCCAAACTCTGTGCCTCCGTACAGTGAAGAGATCCCGACTCCAGCAGCGCATAGATCATCCCCGACCTTCTCTGCCAAGGGTCCACCACCGTATAACTAGGGCACGTAATCATGCGCAGGTGAAATGGACACAGGAGAATGTTACTCACAACCAACTTCAACTTCTTGAGCTCTTCCACGTTTTCCGGGTAGAGTGCCCACTGCTCGACAAACGTCGGGACAGTCAACAACGCAGTGCACCCAGTCCATCGAACACCATCGAGCATGTTGTCAGACGTTGGTATGACAGGAGGAGCGTGCGGATCGATCACAGCACGTGGTGCGTATATGCAGGCTGTAACGAAAGTGGAGAGTGGAAGCATCACTTGAACAGTCACGCCGTAGCCGTGGAAGGCAGGTAGTCCCATGACACCTATTCGTTCGAAGGGACAAAATTTCTGTATGTCTTGCATCAGAGCTAAGGAATCAGTTGTATCAGCGACAACGAAGCATTAGAACCGATTACGACTAACGCTGTACTGACCAGGACACCAGGATCCTGTGACTGTGAGGGATTGGCTTTGGAAAGCCCGTGCTACCTGACGAATGATAGTAAATCGCGGGGCTATCTGAGTCTGGCCGCGTCACGGGCCCTGGATGAGGTACAAATGGATCTGCTGTGACTTCCTTTCCAAGTTTCGGGAACACCTGTGAGATTGTCGGTAATTCCTCGACCAACAATTTCTGGCCTGGAATAATCTTGCGAATATCCTCGATCAGGCCATGGTGTGCGTGGCGTAAATATACTATGCGCGAGCAATGCGTCTTCTTCATCATATCAACCACAGCAGCAGCGGAGTTTCGGGGCGACACCAAGAACGGCTGATATGCAATCTGAATAAGAAACCTCCCGAATCTTACTTGCACTGGGACACTTACAATATAGCCAGCGATGATCATTCCGACAACCACAGCATGGTGGAGGAGGGTGTCGCAATTAGCGATAAGTGTGATCACTTGTCCCTCGTCGTCCCCACGCCTGGGGAAAAGAGTACGTGCAGCCCTGTGCGCGGCGCGGCCAAACTCGAGGAAGGATATCTCGGTAACATGGTGATCCGATGCCTGATCGTCTGCATACGCCAACATGGGCAGGGTCGGGTTGTTCTCCATCTGGAAGTTGACGAGTTCATGGAAGAGCAGCGAGTAGTCCAAGGGTGGATTGACTGGAACAGGCGCCATGGCTACGTTGTGGTTGTGGGAAGAGGTGGTTTCCTGTGCGCGTTTTTATGCTGAGCTTTTACATTGAGTTTGATGAGCAGGAGTCACTCTGCTACGAAAGGAGAATTATCCCTGATGTCAAATGTCAAGCCATTTGTGCTTACTCACGAATCATGACAGTCAAGTCAGGTGCCGCGCGGAAGAATGCAAACAAATCGAGAAACTGCAGGCTTCGAACCCGCGGAATATCATGATGTGGACGCGCCCAACCAAAGGGTCTGAATGCGATCAACGCGCATGCGGGCGTCCGCGAAGTGACAAGTCCGGTGACTAAAAAAAAGCTGACCATTAGCTTGAAATGTGGTGTCTCGCATGAATGTGAGTCCGACAAAGCTCCTAGTAGATCTAGATTGTGGTAAAAGCAGCAGTTTGTGTGTTCTCTTCAAGTGAAATATGGTCTCAAAAATATCTATTCTGAGAAATCACAAGTCTCTAAGACCCCAGCTTCGTGCCTCGGAGCCCCACTCCTTTCCACTTGTATGTTTGCCGGGAATCGTCGAAGGTCTTGCCAGTCATCTTGCTGCGATCGCACGCCTGTTCAGAGTCTAACCACTCCAACTCCGCACTGGAACATTCAAATTCAAACGAAACCGCCAACGACATCGTGACACGTACTGTCACTATTTTTCCTCGCAGTGAGACAATAGTTTAAATTTGGGGTCTCGATGTCGGACGTGGGGAAGGTGTCAAGAATATCAATGACCGGTCATGACCGCAGCCGGCATTGGAGTCCGCACCCCAACAGGGCTAAAACTGAGCAATACCTCCCTTTAGCCATTAGTTGTTTGCTGTCGAATGATTCTCAGCCTCCTTATACATGTCAATGATCAACATATCACCGTATTGGAAAGGTTTGCAAAACAGTTACCACATGCATCGCAGCTAGATCTAGCCGTGTAGTAAGGCCGTTAACCACAGCAACACCGCAACCCATATGGCCGAAAAAGATGAATCAAATAGATCGTCCAGTAATCTGTGTATAATGTAAGTCGTGTTAGGCTAGTGCTACATATCTTCATAAAGTCAGTACATTGCGAACACGTTCACAAATGCAACCACGTACCAAGATTGTCTAAACCTCGACACTTGAACCCCACCAAAATCCTTTCGTCCACCACAGGAGCCACAATGCAAGGAAGCCACCGACAATGTACATTATAATCCGTGTTTGCCGGACCCCACCAGCACCAGCGAGACCAAACGCTTGCGCAGCCCGACGCGATGAGTGTGATAGTTGAGATGCAAAGTTAGAAAACGTGTTTCCCTGAAGCAAATGTCATAAAATATGGAGCGCACAAGCTAGGCCGCTGAAACTTACAGTGTTGTCCAGAACTAGGTTCTGGCGCTCCGCGTCATCATAAATGTCTGTAGTGACCTTTATAGGATGTATCAACAAGAGTTTACTTCTCATATAAAGACACGTACTCCTCGCAACGTTCTGATCTTTGAATGAAGTTCGTCGAGACGCTGGTCATTCTGAATTTCGTAGGTAGTTTCAGCTGACCGCGACGACGACATAGAGATGTGGGCTAGTAAGGGCGTGGGGCGTGAGAAAAAATACTTTTGAAATTCTTACCTCTTTCTGTCTACGCATACGCTGCCACTCAAGCTGAAGCAAAAATGTCACCGGCAGGCTTTTCTTTTCGTGCGATGACATCGCACCGTGCCGGCAAGATGATGACGAAGCAGGTAATGCAGGACGCTTGGATTTCGAGCCTGCCGACGTCAACATCGAACCCCCACGACGTTACCGGGCCAATACCAGGTCGATCAAAACACAACCCTTTCTCTCGGATGGCCCACTTGGAGCCTCTAACTCTCGTCCCTGCAAAATTGAAAAAGAACGACCCCTACGGGAATCCGTCTGATGTGTTTGCTCAAATACGATGCTCCGGATTCACATATCATTGAAGTTGCCAATTGATACCAAACACCGTCGACAGTGTAAGATGGGACACGGAAGATGGAACCAGGTATTAGGATGAATTACTATCAGACTTTACTCAACTGTAACCGGTGAAGGGCCCAATGTTTTCTGGTTCCCGATGAGTCTCCCACTACGACTGCAGTTCCAGAGGTCACCCAGCAACTCGCCAACCGGGCAAAGGAAATTCCACAGTCTACTTGACGCCAAGGGACTAGTACTGTACCCTATTTTGAACTTGCTGATAAGCTTCGAGCTGATTAGACCCACGCAGCACGATACCTTATTACTACCGCAGACACGTGTTCGGTATGCTCTCAGGCTACTGGGTGTATCGGCTAGGAATGCTAACTCGGCCACTTGAGGTGTGCATTATACTCCATACTGGGGACCGCTTGGCTTTGGGTTGGTATCGCTTCTTAGCCAATAATGAACACAGAGCACTGATGGCTTGTACAAGGCTACTGTATCGAACAACCAAAGAAACTCACCTCGCTCCTCATCTCAAACCCAGCATGCCTTTCCAAGGTGACCCGCTTGATTACCATGGTAGAAAGATCATCACGCGAACCTGAAGACGAGAACGTTCCACGGACATTCTCGATTAGGCTCCGATATTTCTGATGCTCCCTGGAAATCACGGCTGCTCGCCAAGGAGAAGGTTGGGATATCAGGCGCTGGTATCGGGGGCCTCTATACAGCCCTAATACTTGACTCGCTGGACATTGAATATGAAATACTGGGGGCCTCGGACCGCACTGGTGGACGGATTTCGACGTATAAATTTCTCGGTGGGGGGAAATACGACTATTTTGTAGGGTTTCTTATCAGTCCGGCCCAATCCTCTGGCGCTGATTTTAATCCCAGGACACCGGCGCAATGCGTTTCCCGCTCCCAAAGAAGAATAGCCAAGGACGGTACAAGAATGGGATCATGAAAAGACTAGCAGACTTGATCGAATATGGGCCATTGAACGACGGTCAAGATCGGCTCAAGGACAAACCTATACCCTATTATCAGAAGGCTAGGGAGGGTTCGAACCCAGGTTTTAACTATTTCAACGGTACTCGCGAGCCGGTTTCCAGTGCACCTAAGGGGTCGTTTGGTGCGAAAGAGATGGGCGTGGGCGATGATTACATTCGAGCGGGCGTGGACGCCATCACCAGTGATGTCACTGAACCATTTGCTCGGATGCTCATATAGGACATTGAATCCGGAAGAAGTACAGGATGGGAAGTACTCAAAGCCATGTATGACCTAAGGGAGTGCGAGTCGTTGGCTACAAAGTATCTACCAAGTGTTCACCTCAAGCTCCCTCCGCAGCATCTTCCTAGCAATGTTATCAATTGGTGCAGACATGTCGGGGGGTCTCCTTACTTCGATCATGCATTGGCGGCAGTCGTCCTCGTCTCAGTGTCAAACGCCACAATCAGTGGTATCAACTATAGCGATGTAGAATGGAAATGTTGGATGTAGGTGCAATATCTGCTGTCAGACCTTGTTTGATTCCGTCTTACTGTAGGGGTGGGTCAGAGACTTTGCCGAAGATGATACACGACTATCTTAGTAAAAAGAGCAACCCTGTCCACTTCGACAAGAAGGTCACGGCACCGTCTTAAGGTGTCGACTCCAGCCAGCCATCTAATGTGCTCATCGCCTGTTATGCCAAGGGAGCCGAGGCACATTGGCTTGGTGCTCTTGCTACTTCCAAACACGACTCGTACGAGGCACTGATGGAGCTCGTACTTCGTAATCTAGCAGAGATACACAGGGATCTGCATCCTGACGTGACATATGCATATCTGAAGGAAGAATTCGTTGACATGCATGTAAGAGAATGGACTCGAGAGGAATATGCCATGGGTAAGTAGATTAGTGCTACTCACGCCAATTCGCTGACAGGTTTTCACAGGGGCGTATGCCAAATTTAAACCTGGCAGCTTCCAAGACTTTTACCCAGCACTCACTTATCCTGCAGCAGGAAAGCGTTTGCACTTTGCGGGTGAAGTGTCAGGTTCACTAGGAACCGTGGCGGTGCGAACAACACGTTGGTTACTAGAACAGAGGAACAACTAAGTAATACACACGGAAGGAAGCAGAAGGTGTACCTAGAACAGAGGAAC
>JBBPOJ010000785.1:0-20335 GCA_038091395.1 Leccinum rimulosum
TGTGATCGCCTTGAAGAACATTGGGTAGAAAATGTGGATGAGAACAGATAGCATCGAATACGTGCGCCTGATTAAATACATGTCGGGATGGAATCATGTCTAGGAACTAACCGGATAACAATCAAACTGACGATGAACATTCGGATCATCGAAACAGGTATGGGTGCAGTGTTTAGCGAAAGAGTCTGGACTCGCAAGACGGATTCAACCGAGAGCACTGTACATACCTCTACTCTCTTCGCGGTGCATGTCACCGAATTTTCCTGCAGTGCAAGGCGGTGTCGGGTTCGAGAGGGGCGGAGACGGCACACGACAGTTGGATACGTCGTGTTGTGGTTTAAATTCAATTCTACCTATTAGTGAGCTAGGAGGCGATGACAGAAGGGCGATGAATCGGTGCCGGGTGGTGCCATCTACATCTTTCTTTTGATAAATGCAAAACCCTGGCTATGCTGGCGTTTCGCTGTGGCAGAAGCAAGTTAGTTGTCTCATTTTCAGGTCAGCCAGATCAGGTGGGTCACATAGCACTCAACCACCGTAGCACCTTGCTACCCTCCAAGACTCTTTCCCAGCTCAGCCAGAGATTGATTTCTTCAAGGTGACGCAGCGATGAGCGTTTTTCGTTGTGCTCATTTAAACTGCGCCCGCAACGCTCCGAACCGTTCACATACGTTCGGACCGAACGTATGTGAACGAGATCACACCATGTGATGTCTTAATTGCATTCGTCGCTGTGATAAGCCAACAGTGTACGATGACTGCGTGGAAGAAGACCGGACATTTTTCGCGCTGGGATCGGCGGTGTCAGACGCAACGGGCGAGCCAGTCGATTTTGAGTTCATATGTGGTACTGATGATTGCCTAGCCAAGATTTGTAGGGACTGCGAGATTACGTCATGCTTGGGGTCACACATTTGCGAGACCCCTCTTCGGAATAGGACGAGCTCAAGGATGTCAAGTATAACACAGAATGGTAGGGTGTGGTGGCAGGTCCTAACCCTACAATCTGAACTTTTTTGCCTAACCAACTAGTACTATGTATCTGGTAATGTATCGAGCATTACAAATTCATGGGCGCTGTGCGAATCCAATGCGTGGCGACTCGCTATTGAAATCAAACACGGTATAGAACTCCTGGAGGAAGATGGTTCCGATCGACCAGAATTCTGATCACGGTCAGCATGGGAAGAGGAAATGATGATCAGAAGAATCTCACTACTATTCCTTACAGACGCAAATCCGCTAAAACAATTTTGCGACCGAGGCCCAACGGGACCCTTGTTAAGGACCCTGGCAGGCAGTAAAAACTCCCCTCCACCAATGGTAAAAGTCACGGAGGGAAAAGACCTGCATGGGACTACAGGGGGTCAATCAAAAGTACACAAATCAATCGAAACTCACACATGTAATAGCCAGCGGTTCCCCAGAATGAAGTACCGCTAGCCGCTCGGTGCACGGCCAAAAGTCGCTTCCGATCACCAAGAATGAGGTTGGAACTAGTGTCGATGATGGCGAGTACATCTGTCTGAACTATTAATCCGTTGACTTTGATGTTATCTATCTTCAGCGCCCAGAGACCCTGAAAGGGTAATATAAGTATGCATCCATACTGCCTAGCGTTTGTGCTCACCAGGGTCGGATTTGTTACAGGGGTGAAGACGAGGGTGCTATGGATGTAAAGCGCCTCGTTCATTCCACCGACGTACAGCTCGCCTCCAGAAGAGGTGAGCTGGAGTGAAAACACTGGTAGAGACAGCTTTCCTTCAGTGAACAGCGTGTGAAACAGGGGGCTCTGGCCCCAAAAATCTGACATAGACGGGAGACCTAATCCCAGTATTCCATCAGGAGGAAATTCAGATGCTCTCATACTTGGAGATAATATTGTTGCGGCACCGATGGTCTGAATGTCTGCCTATTCATCGGTCGGAAGTGATGATGTTCGCAAACAGTAAACACGTACGGTAAGACCAGCAATGGTCACATTGTCCAAGTATTGTTTACCACGGGCCATCCTACCATCTGAAAATTGTGCCGTAAAATCTATATTAAGATCCATGTTGGTGATCGATGTGATCACTGTATGGAGGGTCAAGTCGGTGATGCTGGACGTTGGGGGATCCCAGAGGTTCTGGTGGCTTGTACAGTACTCATCACCAGTTGAAGCTGGAACAAAGAGATCGCTGGGTCGAATAAGACGAGAGAGTGGATGGTACTGACGGAAAACACTTACCCGAAAGCGGTGTTCAACTGGACTGAGGTGGCAACTAGTGTGAGTGGTGTCATGAATGTGCGGAAAAACCTACCAGTGAAGGATTTGGGAGGAGTGCCGATCGAAATGGTCCCATACCACAACCTATCCATGTATGTCAAAGGAACGCCAGCTGCGTTCCTGACCCGTTTCATAGCGGAAGGATGCGACGTTCCCTCGTTCCTATCGGAGCCATCCATGCCACTTGGCCCATGAATGATCTTGCTAAAAACGTGTGAGCGAAAACGATGCGTGAGGACATCACAAATCGATTTACGCGTGATTTGATTTAGCATGAAATTCGCGCGCGTCGGTATCAGAGCGTCGCGTGAGTGGTATGGCTATACCATCACTTTTCCCCCTAGGATTAGATGTTTGGGTGGCCAGAACGAAAATAGCCACTGCGATCGCAACGATTGTGATCGCCTTGAAGAACATTGGGTAGAAAATGTGGAGGAGCACAGATAACATCGAGTACGTGCGCCTGACTTAAATAATGGTCGGGAATCTGGATGGCATCACGTCTAGGAACTAACCGGATAAAAATAAAACTGATGAAGTACATTCGGATCATCGAAACAGGTATGAGTGAAGAGTTTGGCTAAAGAGTCTGGACCCACCAGACGGATTCAACCGAAAACACTGTAACTCTAGTCTCTTGGTTGTGCATGTCACCGAGTTTTCCTCCAGTGCAAGGTGTTGTCGAGTTCGAGAGCGGCGGCAACGGGACACAACAGTTGGATGCGTCGTGTTGTGGTTTAACCTCAATTCTACTTACTTATTAGTGAGCTAGGAGACGATGACAGAAGGGCGCTGAGTTTGGTGGTGCCATCATTGCATCATTCTTTCGATCAATGTAAAACTCTGCTTATGTTAGCGGAAAGCAGAAAAAGGGAGAGGAGGGAGGGCCAGAGCGATCTAGACGAGAGTGCTGGATCCCGACGTCGCGACAGTGGATAAGGGACAAACACCAGATCGCTGGTGTTTGAGTCGCGACGTCGGGGCCTGAAAACGGCATCCTCCGATTGGACGGATGCCTAGCTTATGTTAGCGTTTCGTTGCAGAAGCAAGTTAGTTGTCACATTTTCAAGTCAGCAAGAACAGGTGGGTGTAGCACTGGACCACCCAGGCTCTTTCCCACCTCAGCCGGAGATTGATTGCTTGGGACGGAGCGACAAGGGTTGTTCGTTGTGCTAAATTCCTAATGTAAACTCCGCCCGCAACGAACGTGATGTAATTGTATTCCCAACAAGCCTGAGTGTACGACGAGTCGACGACTGCATGGAAGAAGACTGGCAGGTCGTAACTCTACATCAGAACTCTTATGCAAACTGTGCGAATCCAATTCGTGGCGACTCGCCGTTTAAATCAAACACGGTATAGACCTCCTGGAGGAAGATGGTTCCGATCGACCAGAATTCTGATCACGGTCAGCATGGGAAGAGGAAATGATGATCAGAAGAATCTCACTACTATTCTGCACAGTCCCAAATCCGCTAAAGCAATTTGGCGACCGAAGCCCAACGGATCCCTTGTTAAGGACATTGGCAGGCATTATAAACTCCCTTCCACCAATGGTAAAAGTCACAGAGGGAAAAGACCTGCATGGGACTACAGGGGGTCAATCAAAAGTACAAAAATCGATCGAAACTCACAGGTGTAATAACCACCGCCGCGCGCGAATTCATTACCGTCAGCCGCCCAGTGCAAAGCCAAAAGTCGCTTCCGATCACCAAAAATGAGGTTGGAACCAGTGTCGATGATGGCGAGTACATCTCTCAGAACTATTGCTTGGTTGACTTTGATTCTATCTATCTTCAGCAGCCAGAGACCCTGAAAGGGCAATTAAAGTATGCATCTACACCGCCTAGTATTTGTGCTCACCAGGATCGGATGTGTTACAGGGATGAAGAAGAGGGTGTTATGAATGTAAAGCGCTTCGTTCATTCCACCGAGGTACAGCTCGCCTCCAGAGGAGGTAAGCTGGAGTGAAAACACCGGTTGAGACAGCTTTCCTTCATTGAACAGCGTGTGAAACAGGGGGCTCTGGCCATGAAAATTTGACATAGACGGGAAACCTAATCCCAGTATTCCATCAGGAGGAAAATCAGATGCTCTCATACTTGAAGAGTATTTTGTTGCGGCACCGATGGTCTGAATGTCTGCCTATTGATCGGTTGAAAGTGATGATGTTCGCAAACAGTAAAAACATACGGTAAAACCAGCAATGGTCACATTGTCCCTGTATTGTTTACCACGGACAATCCTACCATCTGCAAATGGTACCGTAAAACCTAAATTGAGGTCCACGTTGGTGATCAATGTGGGGTCTGTATTGAGGGTCAAGTCGGTGATGCTGGACGTTGGGGGATCCCAGAGGTTCTGGTGGCTTGTGCAGTACTCATCACCAGTTGAAGCTGGAACAAAGAGATCGCTGGGTCGAATAAGACGAGAGAGTGGATGGTACTGACGGAAAACACTTACCTGAAAGCGGTGTTTAACTGAACTGAGGTGGCGACTAGGGTGAGTGAGTGTCATGAATGTACGGAAAAACTTACCAGTGAAGGATTTGGGAGGAGTGCCGATCGAAATGGTCGCACACCACAGTCTATCCATGTATGGTGTCAAATAAACGCCGGCTCCGTTCCCGACCCGTTTCATAGTGGAAGGATGCGGCGTTCCCTCGTTTCTATCGGAACCATCCATGCCACTTGGCCCACGAATGATCTTGCTAAAAGGGTGTGAGCACAAACGATGCGTGAGGACATCACAGGTCTATTTACGCGTTATGTGATGTAGCATGAAATTCGCGCGCGTCGGTATCAGAGCGTCGCGTGAGTGGTATGGCTATACCATCACTTTTCCCCCTAGGATTAGATGTTTGGGTGGCCAGAACGAATATAGCCACTGCGATCGCAACGATTGTGATCACCTTGAAAAACATTGGGTAGAAAATGTGGAGCAGCACAGATACCATCAAGTACGTGCGCCTGACTTAAATACATGTCGGGATGGCATCACATCTAGGAACTAACCGGATAACAATCAAACTGATGATGAACATTCGGATCATCGAAACAGTCTGGACCCACATTGTAGACGGCCCGGGATTAAACCGAAAACACTGTAACTTTAGTCTCTTGGTAATAAAACTGATGAAGTACATTCGGATCATCGAAACAGGTATGAGTGAAGATTTTAGCGAAAGAGTCTGGACCCACATTAATATTGTTACAAGACGGATTCAACCGAAAACACTGTAACTCTAGTCTCTTGGTTGTGCATGTCACCAAGTTTTCCTCCAGTGCAAGGCGTTGTCGAGTTCGAGAGGTTCCGGCGGCAACGGGACACAACAGTTGGATGCATCGTGTTGCGCTCAATTTTACCGAATTGGGCACAATGTTGACGAATGTGTCGAACCAGCGCTTTACTCCGCAACTAACAAGGGCATGGAGATGATCTTGCTGCGACGTGCTCCCTGTCGCCCGTTGACACATGCCACATGTTGAAGACTTGATGTGAAATGTGGGGAATGAGCGCCCTATGACATGTACATGACAACATGTTTCTCTTCGTCGGTGCCAGTGTCATCCCCGCCGCTAGGCTGAATAGTTGGTTGGTCCTCGTTGCGCATTACCTCCTTTTTGGGGACTTTGAGGTTTCTAAATCATTGGCAAACAGCGTCGCGTGGCGCGGTCGCCAGGCAAGAAATTGAAACGTTGATGATGATAACGATAAGAGAAGTTGATCCGAGTCTGTAGGATCACTTCGATGAATAGTGCCGGATACATGCTTTGAAAGGACGAACGCTGAACAAGAAGTTGTCCAGGGCAAGAAGTAAGTATTCCTCGACCCGAAGTTAACACTAATGAAATGACAAGTATTCCTGGATCCTTTAGGCTTGAGGCGCTCTTGTAGTCGCTGACTCATTTGTTGATTTTGTGGCGTGTGACTTCTTTTCGCTTTGGGGACTGCGCCGACTCGGTCCAGACCGTCCACGATGTGACAACACAACTGCACGACGGTGCAACGTGACGATAATGACAGGTCCACCGGCGCCCACGGCGCGCCAGTGAGGATGCCACAGGACGACGACACGACGACAGCGTCAAACGTGACGTGGGTGCCCGCCTCTCCCCCCCTCCCCCCCTCCCTCACCCGCCAGACGCCAGACGCCGTCCACGCCACCATGCCAGCGCACACCCCCTCGACGTGACCACGACGACGACGAACGCGACGAGCCCGCCTGCCTTCCCGCCTTTCTCCCTTCCCCACCCTGCGCCAGATCTCGCTAGTGCACCCCCACGTCACAGTGAGGACGCCACGCGACGAGCACCGACACGACGATGACGGACACTATGACGGCGCAACTGCGTGTCTGCGTGCCCGCCTCTCCCTCTCCCTTGCCCACCCTACGCCCGCCCGCCGCCGACAACGACGAACATGACTTCGATCTGGCGTACCGGCTCTCTCCCTCTCTCCCCCTTCTCCCTTCTCTCCCCTGTCCCTGCATGTCCTTTTCTACTCCACCCCGCCGTCATCGACTGATCCCTCAGTTTCCGAACCACCATGAACTTGTCGTTGGCACAGGACAGTCCGTTCAATACTGTCCCCGTCTCGTCCGAGGGGCGTGTGTCGTATCGGATTGAGACACCGAGCTATCTCGGTCTGTCGTCGACGACGACGGCGACGACGACAGTCAAGTGGGTGAGCACAGATGGGTTGAGCGAGTCCGAGGTTGGCCATGTGGGGTGGCACTCTGGGCGGCCTGGTATGGTGACTGGTCTTCGTGCACGGCCGCGAAGTCTGCGTCTGTCGGAGCAAGTTCTTCAGTTCGTGAGTGTCTTCATGCTTCTCGGTCACGTCCTACGTCTTCGTCGAGGCAGATCTTTGCTCGTCACGGAGATTGTGTTTTCTTTTTGGATCATTCTCATTTTCTTTGTTCAACGTCTGATGGCCTCGCGTACTGATCTGGCGGTGCCTTGTTCCTCGATGAAAACGAAACTGATTCATTAACGATGTTTGAATTTAAAAAAGGTCAAGAAGTTTACGGCGCTCAACGGACAGTCCTACAAGTAGTCGTTTGAGAACGATTCACCATTGGTATGTGTGGACCCCGCTTTTTTCGTTATGTGGGCGTTAAATCAGTCATTAATAAGCTTTCTTTATCTCTTCCTGGCAGATGGCGAGCAATGATAGCAAACAAGTCCCCGCAGCGACCTTTTTGCCCTCGGCACGACTGAACCCACGGTTAATCCACATCACGCCGCACGGGTTGACCATCACTGGGGATGTCCTGGTCATGTTCGTCTGCGTCAAGGGCGAACGACGGAACGCACAGAGGAGGAAAGCATGAGAAGGTGCTCAATGGGCTGGTATTCTCTTTCTGTTCGGATGTGGATCTTATTTGGTCTCTTTTTCTCTTTTCTTTCTCGTAACTGTTGTAAACGGATCCGTTTCTCTTGTCTTTCTCTATTGTTCTTCTCCCACTCCAACCCCTTCCCCCGTCGCTTGTATTCAACGGGTACGTACAACAGTCTCCTGAGAGCACCTTGGACCCAGGCGTTCATACATGGCGCGAACTGTTCACCTTGTCTTCGCTCGCTACCACAACCGAGGCTGAATGACCTTCAGTGCTGCAACCTCTGTTTTGCTATGTGAGATACACGTCTTGGCTAAGAAAAATATAGTTCTTTTGCTATGCTGGCCGTATCTACAAGACCATCCGCATGACGCGCCTGCGGAGCATTAGTGAACTACTTGACATGCGAGCCAACAATCGAGGCAGGTTTCATTTCTGCTATTTATGACCATCCTAACTTTATACGTCACATCAGCCATTCAACCCCCATTGTAGCCAAGATTTGCAGTAACTGCCAGAGCGCGTGGCTACGATGTATTGTAGGGACTGCGAGATTGCTTCTTGCTTGGGGTCACACATTTGCGACCCCTCTTCGGAAGAGGGCGAGCTCAAGGATGTCGAGTATAATAATACAGAATGGTAGAGTGGTGGCAGGTCGTAACTCTACAATCAGAACTTTTATGCAAGAACCACTAGTATGTAGTATGTAATGTATCCAGCATTACAAATTAATGGGGCGCTGTGCGATTCCAATTCGTGGCGACTCGCTGTTGAAATCAAACACGGTATAGAACTCCTGGAGGAAGATGGTCCCGATCGACCAGAAATCTACTCACGGTCAGCATGGGAAGAGGAAATGATGATTAGAAGAATCTCACTAGTATTCTTCACAGTCGCAAACCCGCTAAAGCAATTTTGCGACCGAAGCCGTCCAACGTGTCCCTTGTTCAGGACCGTGGCAGGCATTGAAAACTCCCTTCCACCAATAGTAAAAGTCATGGAGGGAAACGACCTGCATGGGACTGCAGGGAGTCAATCAAAAGTACAAAAATAGATTGAAACTCACAGGTCCAATAACCATCGCCTCCCGGGTATGGATTACCGCCCCCCACCCGGTGCACGGTCAAAAGTCGCATCCGATCACCAAGAATGAGGTTGGAACTAGTGTCGATGATGGCGAGTACATTTGTCAGAACTATTATTTGGTTGACTTTGATGTTATCTATCCTCAGCACCCAGAGACCCTGACAGGGTAATTTAAGTATGCATCTATACCGCCTAGGCGGCCTAGCATCTGTGCTCACCAGGAGCGGAGTCATTACAGGGGCGAAGACGAGGGTGCTTGGAATGTAAAGCGCCTCGTTCATTCCACCGAGGTACAGCTCGCCTCCAGAAGAGGTGAGCTGGAGTGAAAACACTGGTTCAGACAGCTTTCCTTCATTGAACAGCGTGTGAAACAGAGGGCTTTGGCCATCAAAACGTGAGATAAACGGGAAAGCCAATCCCAATACACCATCTGGAGGAAACTCAGATGCTTTCATATTTGAAGAGTATGTTGTTGCGGCACCGATAGTCTGAATGTCTGCCTATTGATCGGTCAGAAGTGATGATGTTCGCAAGCAATAAAAACATACGGTAAAACCAGCAATGGTTACATTGTCCCTGTATTGTTTACCACGGACAATCCTACCATCTGCAAATGGTGCCGTAAAACCTATATTGAGGTCCACGTTGGTGATGTAGGGTATGGGCTCTGTATTGAGGGTCAAGTCGGTGATGTGGGACGATGGGGGATCCCAGAGATCAGAGTGACTTCTGCAGTTTTCATCACCGGTTACGGCTGGAACAAAGAGATCGCTGGGTCAAATGAGACGAGAGAGTGGATGGTACTGACGGAAAACACTTACCTGGAACCGGTGTTTAACTGGACTGAGGTGGCGACTAGGGTGAGTGGGTGTCATGAATTTACGGAAAAACTTACCAGTGAAGGATTTGGGAGGAGTGCCGATCGAAATGGTCGCACACCACAGTCTATCCATGTATTGTGTCAAATCAACGCCGGCTGCGTTCCCGACCCGTTTCATAGCGGAAGGATGCGGCGTTCCCTCGTTCCTATCGGAACCATCCATGCCACTTGGCTCACGAATGATCTTGCTAAAAAAACGTGTGAGCGAAAACGATGCGTGAGGACATTACAGGTCGATTTACGCATTATGTGATGTAGCATGAAATTCGCGCGCGTCGGTATCAGAGCGTCGCGTGAGTGGTATGGCTATACCATCACTTTTCCTCCTAGGATTAGATGTTTGGGTGGCCAGAACGAAAATAGACACTGCGATCGCAATCGTTGCGATCGCCTTGAAGAACATTGGGTAGAAAATGTGGATGAGCACAGATAGCATCGAATACGTGCGCCTGACTTAAATACATGTCGGGATGGCATCACATCTAGGAACTAACCGGATAACAATCAAACTGATGATGAACATTCGGATCATCGAAACAGAATGGGTGAAGAGTTTAGCGAAAGAGTCTGGACTCACAAGGCGGATTCGACCGAGAGCACTGTAACTCTCTTGGTGGTGCATGTCACCGAGTTTTCCTCCAGTGCAAGGCGGTGTCGAGTTCGAGAGCGGCGGCGACGGGACACGACAGTTGGATGCGTCGTGTTGTGGTTTAAACTCAATTCTACCTATCAGTGAGCTATGAGGCGATGACAGAAGGGCGATGAGTCGGTGCCGGGTACTATTTCCATCTACATCTTTCTTTCGATCAATGCAAAACTCTGACTATGTTAGCGTTTCGTTGCAGAAGCAAGTTAGTTGTCACATTATCACGTCAGCCACATTTTCGTTGTGCTCATTTAAACTGCGCCCGCAACGCTCCGAACGTATGGGAGGTATAATTAAGACAGGGGCTGCACTTTCCCACGATTTTCACCTTCGATAGAAACCTTCAAGTTGTCAACCAAGCTGATTATGATTGAAATATCAATATATCACCGTCGAAAATGCCCCGACTTCGCTGTTATCGCTGACGTGGAAATATGACAACTGCAACAAAGCGCTAGCATAGCCAAAAGATTGCACTGATCGAAAGCAAGGTGTAGATGGCACCACCGACTCACTACCCTTCGACCATCGCCCGCTCTGCCTTGCACTGGAGGCAAACTTGGTGACATGCACCATCAAAAGTGCTCTCGGTTGAATCCGGTTTGTGAGTCTCAATGTGAGTCCTAGCTCCTCAGGTACATTTCTCAAACTCTTCACCCATACCTGTTTCGATGATCCGAATATACCAGTTCGATTGTTATCCGGTTAGTTCCTGGACGTGATGCCATCCCGAGATTTATTTAAGTAAGGCGCCCATACTTGATGATATTTGTGCTCCTCCACATTTTCTACCCAATGTTCTACAAGCTGATCACAACCATTGCCTTCACCATGCCTATTTTCGTTCTGGCAGCCCAAACAGGGGGAAGTGATTGTGTAGCCATACCACTCACGGAACGCTTTGATATCGACGCGCACAAATTTCATGCTACATCACAAAACGCGTAAATCGACCTGCGATGTCCTCCGGCATCGTTTTTGCTCACACGTTTTTAGCAAGATCATCCGTGGGTCAAGTGGCATGGATGACTCCGAAAGGAACACGGGAGCGCCGCATCCTTCCGCTGTGCGACGGGACGGGTCCGGAGCCGGCGTTGATTTGAAACAATACATGGATAGAATGTGGTATGGGACCATTTCGATCGGCACTCCTCCCAAATCCTTCACTGGTAAGTTTTTCCGTACATTCATGACACCCACTCACTCTACTCGCCACCTCAGTCCAGCTCAACACCGGTTCTAGGTGAGTGTTTCCCGTCAGTACCATCCATTCTCTCGTCTTATTCAACCCAGCGATCTCTTTGTTCCAGCCTCAACCGGTGATGAGAACTGCAGAAGCCACCCTAATCTCTGGGATCCCATGTTGTCCCGCTTCACCAACATGGATCTCTATGTAGATTTTGCGAATGCATTTGCAGATGGTAGGTTTGCCAGTGGTAAACAATACTGGGACAACGTAACCATTGCTGGTTTTACCGTATGTGTTTACTGTTTGCGAACATCATCACTTCCAACCGATGAGTAGGCAAAAGTTCAGACCGTCGGTGCCGCAACATCGTATTCTTCAAATATGGGAGCATCTGAGTTTGCTCCAGATGGTGTATTGGGATTGGGTTTCCCGTCTTTGTCAGTATTTTATGGCCGGAGCCCTCTGTTTCATACGCTCTTCAGTGAAGGAAAGCTGTCTCAACCAGTGTTTTCACTCAAGCTCACCTCTCCTGCTGGCGAGCTGTATGTCGGTGGAATGAACAAGGCGCTGTACATTGATGATACCCTCGTCTTTACCCCGGTAACAACTTTGGCGAAGGTGAGCGCGTGTATCAGGCGGTATGGATGCATACTTAGATTACCCTTTCAAGGTCTCTGGGCACTGAAGATAGATAATATCAAAGTCAACGGAATCATAGTTCTGACAGATGTACCCGCAGTCATTGACACTGGTACCCATTTCATTCTTGGTGATCCACAGCGAGCTTTGGCCCTGCACATGGCGTTTGGCGGTGAGGCGTACGAGAACGGTTACTACTCCTGTGAGTTTCAATCGAATTTGGTTCCTTTGCTTGACTCCCTGTAGTCCCATGCAGGTCTTTTCCCTCCATGTCTTTTACCATTAGTGGAAGGTCGTTTTCAATCCCTGCCAACGTCCTCAACAAGGGACGGGTTGAGACTAGCTCGCACAGTTGCTTTAGCGGAATTGCGACAGTGAATCCGTATAATGGTGAGATTCTTCTGTTCAGCATTTCCTCTTACCATGCTGACCGGTGAACCTGACTAGATTTCTGGCAGATCGGGACCATCTTCCTCCAGCAGGTCTATACCGTATCTGATTTCAACAGCAAGTCACCACGAATTGGGTTCGCAGAGCTTATGCCTACATACTACCGGTTCGGGGCAGACGACGCTGTTTGAGCACAGTGTAGCTCTACAAGTTGGTAGTCTAGTACGGGTGTGCGATCGATGTATCGGGATTTGCCGTGTTCATTATGTGCATTTCAACTGTAGTGTTATTTGCACATGAGTTCCGATCACCCTACCCTTCTGTATCATCATACTCGACATCCCTGAGTTCGTCCTCTTCCCGAGGGATCGCAAATGTGTGACCCCAAGCATGAATAGAAAAATGCCGACAAGGTGAAGTGGTCGACGGGATTGGCGAGGTGTGTCGCCATTCTGGTTACCGTTACCGGGAGCCACGATCGTTATTAATGGAATTTTTGCAGCCATCCACTTCCTTGCGCGTGTAACCTGGTACCAAGGAATGAAGGAATGGATGGTCAAATGAACAAAGACGCACCACATCTCACCTATACGGAGTGGTCAAAGACATACGGTACGTCGCGGCATGCACATTGAGATAGTGGCCTGAAAATGACTCCGGCTTGTGATCCTCGGACAAGGCGATGTCGTCCACACGAAGATCTGGGGCCAAACCATCATCGTACTGAACTCGGAGGAAGTCGCTGTCGATTTACTTGAGAAACGTTCGCAAAAGTACTCTGATCGGCCCGAATTACCCATCGCATACATGTGCGTTCTCTTTTCCAGCTGTCCCCCTGAGCATGGGCGGGGCCGCTTCGCTCTTCCGAATCACTCTTCACGAACTCTGCTCAGTGCTGACGCGCACCCACATACTGGCAAAGATTTGGAATGAAAGACTTCGCTAGTGCGGTGCGGTATGGTCCCACATTCAGGTTTCGTCGACGATTATTCCACCAAGTTTTTCCCGCGAACGTGGCGTCGACTTATCGTTGTATCCGGGCATGGTCCTCTAGGCCTTCGATTAGGCGGTGGCAGGGGTCCTGGCGCAGTGGCTGGAGGCCCAGCCATGCACGTACATAGCCACATGTTTCCGTCTACATTGCACCCCGCTTGTCACACGGGGCGACTACCTCCAGCCTGGTCCATCGTCCGAGGCAACTGCAAAAGCGTACGAAATGTTGACCCATCTGCTGTAAGATCCTACGATGCGCATTTCACCGCGTGGGTCCTCGTGACCATGCGTTTCATACAATGGGCTACTCGCACTCTCAATACAAGTTCTCTTCTGCCATTGTCGTGGAGGTAACATATGGATATAACGTGGAGGGAACGAATACGTTCGTGACGTCGATGAAACAAGCGGCGGATGCTATACTTCGTGTATCCACAACAGAAATCGTAGCGGTCTGTACTGCGTTTCCGTTCGGTGAGTTATCTCCGTCTGATGTCACGGTGGTGCTCATTCTTTATGTTTGCATGGTGCAATGAAGGAATTGCCCGCCTGGTTTCCCGGGATGGGATTCAAATCCGACGCTCCGGAATGCCGGCGCTTGATGTCAGAGTAATCAATGCACCGTGTGTCTAAAGGTTATTCCCCACTTGACAATGACACCTTACAAGAAACTTGAAGAAAGTACTATCATATTGGGACTGAAGGTTATCCAGTGGCAAATGTTCCCAATCATAATGTTGCTAAACGTGATTAAATACTAGTACTCAGAAAAACGTACGTATACGTCTGCATTCTGAATCGTGACGGAAAGTAATAAGTAATTCTCCAAGATTCGGAAAGACTATGATGTGCGACATTGCAAAGATGCCCGAAAGTATCCAGATCGAGATGGGTTCGACTGTTTCCTTCCACGGCGTCCACCTAGGTCTCTAAAGTCTTTCACACTACATACACTCCAAGTGGGGGTCACACATTTGCGACCCCTCTTCGGAAGAGGACGAGCTCAAGTATCTTTGATACAGAATGGTCGGGTGATGGCAGATCGTGACTGTACAATCAGAACTTTTGTGCAAAAACCACTAGTATGTAGTACGTATCCAGCATTACCAAGTTTCCGGAGTATACATCTGTGCGAATCTAATTCGTGGTGACGCGCTGTTGAAATCAAACACGGTATAGAACTGCTGGAGGAAGATGGTCCCGATCGACCAGAAAGCTAGTCTCGGTTAGCATCATGGGAAGAGGAAACGATGATCAGAGAAATCTCACTACTATCCTGTACAGACGCAATTCCGCCGAAGCAACTTCGCGACCGATATGCAATCCGTCCCTTGTTGAGGACCTTGGCAGGCAAGAAAAACTGCTTTCCACCAATGGTAAAAGCCATGGAGGGAAAATAATTGCATCGGACTACAGGGAGTCAATAAAAAGTACAAAAATCGATCGAAACTTAACTTACAGGTGTAATAACCACCCCCGTGCTCGTATGGCTTACCGCGAGCCGCCTCGTGCACGGCCAAAACTCGCTGCGGATCACCAAGAATGAGGTTGGAACCAGTGTCGATGACGGCGGGTACATCTGTCAGAACTATTTTTCCGTTGACTCGAATGTTATCTATCGTCAGCGCCCAGAGACCCTGAAAGAGAAATCTAAGTATGCGCCCATACCGCCTGGCGTTTGCGCTCACCAGGGCCGGAATTGTTACAGGGGTGAAGACGAGGGTGTCATGAATGTAAAGCGCCTTGTTTATTCCACCGACGTATAGCTCGCCTCCAGAAGGGGTGAGCTTGAGTGAAAACACTGGTTGAGACAGCTTTCCTTCGTTGAACAGCGTGTGAAACAGAGGGCTTCGGCCATGAAAACTTGAGAAAGACGGGAAAGCCAATCCCAATATACCATCCGGAGGAAACTCAGATGCTCCCATAGCTGAAGAGTATGTTGTTGCAGCACCGATGGTCTGAACGTCTGCCTATTCATCGGTCGGAAGTGATGATGTTCGCGAAAAGTAAACACATACGGTAAAACCAGCAATGGTTACATTGTCCCTGTATTGTTTACCACGGACAATCCTACCATCTGCAAATTCTATTTCAAAATCTGTATTGAGGTCCAAGTTGGTGCTGTGGGACAATGCGGGATCCCAGAGATCAGCGTGGCTTCTGCAGTTCTCATCACCAGTTGAGGCTGGAACAAATAGTTCGCTGGGTCGAATAAGATGAGAGAGTGGATGGTACTGACAGAAAACACTTACCTGGAACCGGTGTTTAACTGGACTGAGGTGGCGACCAGAGTGAGTGGGTGTCACGAATGCATGGAAAACCCTACCAGTGAACGACTTGGGAGGAGTGCCGATCGAAATGGTCCCATACCATATTCTATCCATGTATTGTTTCAAATCAACGCCTGCTCTGGACCCCCGTTTCACAGCAGAAGAATGCGGTGTTCCATTTTTCCTATCGGAACCATCCATGCCACTTGGCCCACGAATGTTCTTGCTAAAAACGTGTGAATAAAAACGATGCGTGAGGACATCACTGTCAGGTCGATTTACGCGTTATGTGATGTAGCATGAGATTCGTGCGCGTCGGCATCAGAGCGTCTGGTGAGTGGTATGGCTATACCATCACTTTCCCCCCTAGGATTAGGCGTTTGGGTGGCCAGAACGAATATAGCCACTGTGATGGCAACGATTGTGATCACCTTGAAGAACATTGGGTAGCGAATGTGGAGGAGCACAGATAGCATCAAGTACGTGCGCCTGACTTAAATAATAGGCGGGATGTTTAGGAACTAACCGGATAACAATCAAAATGATGAATCGCATGCACATTCGAATCATCGAAATAGTAGTCTGTTCGGAATGTTTGAACGCCGTGAGAGACATACCTTGCCACTTGCAAGTCACATCTGCAGATTATCAACATCAGTACACAGCGCCTTATTAGGTGTCGAGCGCATCGAATTGAAAGAGCACGACACCGTGCCAGTGCCACACAGCCGCGACGACGATAACGACGCGAGAAATTCCGCGATGGCGTGCCACGATGGAACGACAACGACGACGCACGACGCACTGACGATGGGCGGGTACTTGATGGGTACCGCCGTGGTCTGTGGGTTTCACGGCTGTCTAACCTGCACCCGTACCCGCACGGTACCCTTACCCTTTCACGCACGCCTCTTGCCTGCACGGGTAACATGTACCTGTGCAAACCCCTGGAAAGGACGACGATGAAGAGGACCCGGAGACGAAGGGCGCGACAACGAGACCAAAACAACAAGACCAAAACTAAAACGACAAGACCGACAACGACACGACAATGACCATCCCTACTTTCGCTTTCGCCCTCGCCCTCGCCCTCGCCCTCGCCCTCGCCCTCGCCCTCGCCCTCACCATCCCACCATGACGACAACAACCGTCGCTGTCGCCCTGTCTGCCGCCGCCGCCATCTCCGTCCCACCACGACACAACGACAACGACGTTGATGACGGCCCCCCATCCCACGACGAAGATACCATTGCTGTCGTCCTGTCTGTCCCCATTCCCGTCCCCCCAGCGTGCGGAAGCGATGCTGCTGTCGCTGTGATTCTCGTGATTGCCCTCGCCCTTGCCCTCATCCGCATCTCCCCATCCTCATCCCAAGACGCCGACATGTGCCATCACCCTTGCCATCCCTTTTCCACAGCGACACGACGGCGACCGGCCCTCGCCCTGTCTGTTCCCTCCCCATCCCTATCCCCGTCCCCCCAGCGTGCGGAAGCGATCACGCAACCCGCACGATTGTGTGCGCTGCGCAGTTGCTGCTGTTGCTGTCGCTCTCGCGATTGCCCTCGCCCTCCACCTCGCCCCTCCCCATCCTCATCCCAAGAAGCCGACATGACGACGCCGACGGGTCGTCCTCGCCCTGTCTGCCCACCCAACTGTCCCGATCCCCAGAGTCCCCGTCCCCGTCCCCCTGGAAGTGTGCAGAAGCAATCACAAAACGCGCGCGATCATGCACATTATACAGTCGCTCCTGTACGCCGCCATCGTGATCTGTTGGGTCGCATACCCGTGCCATACTAGTCGGGCACGGAACCAAGGCGTGCAAACAATTCCGGGCTCGGAATATTAAAAGAAGGAACGACTGTCTTCCTGCCTAAGGGTCTGTTTGCCTACGGGAGACTATGCTGATATATACTTCCGCGCTCGGAATATGGCTAACTTGCCCTTTTTTTCTGACTAATGCAGCAATGAACATTCGCAAGCAAGGTCTCCAGCGGCACCGCCGCTGCCTAGTTGTGGTGTCTCGTCACCATCCGTTTTGGTGTTGCCCTCAGATAACTCGGGATCTTCCGTTCTAGGAAGCATTGGCATCGGGTACATATACCCGATGACGACGACGACTCACGCACACGCACCCTCACTGGCCTCACCGGCCCCATTCGCGTCGTCAACAACAATGATAACTCTCATGCACAACGCCGTGCGCTCCCTCACACGCGCGTACGCTCATCCGACGATGGCTCGACGACGACTAAACGACGACACGACGATAACTGACGACGTGACGATGCAACGCGTGGTGGAGGCGACGTGAGGAAGAGGAAGACGGGAGACGCGGCAGCGCGACGAGGATGAGGAAGACGGACGGTGACGACGACGTGCGTTCCCACTTTTCTCACTCCTTCCCCACTCAATCACTCACTCAATCACTCCCACTCCTCTTTCCCGCAGCACCACCTCACATCGCGCGCATGTCCACCCCGCGACGAACGCGATGCGGTGACGAAGCCAACGACACTGCAACGTGACGGCGACGACACAGGGAGGACGAGTAGGAGCGACGACACGACCAAAACGACAACTGCCAGGACAACGAGTCCTGGAATTTTTGCAAAAGTCGTTGCGGATCGCGCATTCGGCTACGCTCGTGTGCGCGTTTGGTAGTACTACGTGGTTTTGTATTTTACGGAGACTACTATATATTATTGGATTGTGCTACGTGGTTTTGTATTCTATTTACACTGCTATTGGTAGCTGAACCCTAATGCAGGCTCGATGTACCCACTGCTCCCTTATCTGCCCCTACTCGTACTGTACATCGCTTGCTCGATAGCCCGACCCTGATCCTCGGAGAGGGCTGTCCGGACGGACGAACAAGTAGGCATGACCGCCCGAGCGTCACACAAAAACAATGGACTAGCACTCTCCAGTGGCGCATATGCGCCGCTACGTTTACTTAAATACCCCCATCCAGAAAAACGTACGCATACATCTGCATTCTGAATCGGAATTGTGACGGAAAGGAATAAGTAATTCTCGAAGATTCGGAATGTGCGACATTGCAAACATGCCCGAAAGTATCCGGATCGAGATGGGTTCGACTATGTGCGGCGTCCACCTAGGTACGCCGCACGCGTGTACTGTATCTTCGAGGTCTTTCACGACGACATGCACTTGGGCACATTTGTGACCCCTAGACCTAGATCTTCGGAAGAGGACGAGCTCAAACAAACATGTTGAGAGAATGGTAGGGTGGTGGCAGGTCGTAACTCTACAATCAGAACTCTTGTACAAAAATCACTAGTAGGTATGTAGTATGTATCGAGCATTAGAAAGTTATCGGCCTATAAGGCTGTGCGAATCCAATTCGTGGTGACTCGGTGTTGAAATCAAACACGGTATAGAACTGCTGGAGGAAGATGGTCCCGATCGACCAGAAATCTAGTCACGGTCAGGATGGGAAGAGGAAATGATGATCAGAGGAATCTCACTACTATTCTGCACAGCCCCAAATCCGCTAAAGCAAGTTTGCGACCGAAACGCAATCCGTCCCTTGTTGAGGACCTTGGCAGGCAAGAAAAACTGCTTTCCACCAATGGTAAAAGTCATGGAGGGAAATTTCTTGCATGGGACTATAGGGAGTCAATCAAAAGTCCCAAAATCGATTGAAACTCACAGGTGTAATAAGCACCGCCCCCGAGTGACTTACCGCCCGGAACCGTCCGGTGCAGTGTCAAAAGTCGCCTCCGATCACCAAGAATGAGGTTGGAACCAGTGTCGATGATGGCGGGTACATCTGTCAGAACTATTACTCCGTTGACTTTGATGTTATCTATGTTTAGTTGCCAGAGACCCTGAAAGGGTAATCTAAGTATGCATCTATAGCGCCTGGCATTTGCGCTCACCAGGGCCGGATTTGTTACAGGGGTAAAGACGAGGGTGCTATGAATGTAAAGCGCCTCGTTCATTCCACCGAGGTACAGCTGGCCTCCAGAAGAGGTGAGCTGGAGTGAAAACACTGGTTGAGAGAGCTTTCCTTCATTGAAGAGCGTGTGAAGCAGAGGGCTCTGGCCATGAAAATGTGAATTAGACGGGAAAGCCAATCCCAATACACCATCTGGAGGAAACTCAGATGCTTCCATATTTGGAGAGTATGTTGTTGCGGCACCGATGGTCTGAATGTCTGCCTATTGATCGGTTGGAAGTGATGATGTTCGCAAACAGTAAACACGTACGGTAAGACCAGCAATGGTCACATTGTCCTTGTATTGATTACCATGGGCCATCCTACCATCTGTAAATTGTTCCGTAAAACCTATATTGAGGTCCACGTTGGTGATGTAGGGCTCTGTGGGCTCTGTGTTGAGAGTCAAGTCGGTCATGCGGGACGATGGGGGATCCCAGAGATGAGAGTGACTTCTGCAGTTCTGATCACCGGTTACGACTGGAACAAAGAGATCGCTGGGTCGAATAAGACGAGAGAGTAGATACTGTAGATGATACTGACGGAAAAAACTTACCTGGAACCGGTGTTTAACTGGACTGAAGTGGAGACCAGAGTGAGTGGGTGGAACGAATGTACAGAAAAACTTACCAGTGAAGGATTTCGGAGGAGTGCCAATCGAAATGGTCCCA
>JBBPOJ010000786.1:0-20307 GCA_038091395.1 Leccinum rimulosum
CGAGACCCGAAGACTAAGGACTGAGGGTTCGACGAGGAGAATCTCACGAAGAGTCGCTTCACTCGAAGACTCGAAGACTAAGGTCACACCCGGAGAGGGCAGAGGCTCGAAGGTACTGAGAGACAAAGGGCTCAAGGAGATGCGGGAGACTCAGATGGTATTCCAAGTAGCTCTAGCTTAAGGTTACAAGACGAGATGATACTCTATATATACTAACGAGATGGAATACGAAGGAATCGTAAGGAAGGGACGCGTCATCCGCAGTATGGATGATTAAGAAGCTGCGGAGGATTAGTGATACAGATGAGAAAGGGATGACGAAGCGATCGAGTCATCATGAGTCAGAAAGATAGGGAGAACTCAGAACAAGACGGAAGGTGTTGAGAATCATGGTTTCATTTCGTTTCTACACCATGTTTCTTTGCGTGACTCACAGCGTGACTCATACGAGTCTTATGCGTGACTCATCATTTCTTCCTAGCGTGACTCACTATGTCTCACTAGCGTGACTCATATGTGACTCACTATCTCTTATCTTTGCTTATGCTATTCGTATTACTCATCACTTAGATAAGGCTTTAACGCCATTGGATGATAGCAGTATCTTACTACGGATGACTCATATCTTCGTCATCCTTCCATGACCTTCTATAGAGTTCTATCTCTATTTCCCTATTATAGGAGAATACGTACATAGATACAAACATCTCTGTATTGTATATAAACCTGGAGCTATCGCTCTGGGATAATAACGAGTCTACTACTTATTCTTCCATTTACCTCTCACCTAAGCTACTTGCTTATACTCTGGCAACTACCTTCACCTTGTTCGTTACCTTTAGACTATAACATTGAGTATCTCCCACTGTTCTCTTAGTTCCCTTTCAGGCTACTACACACACAATCGAGACTTGCTATCTCAATACCGACCTCCCCGTCTGTGGCGATGGCAACCTGGTTGGGGATGTATCGCGGGATGTCACTCTTGACGAGGGTGACGTTGAGCGAGTTGAGCTCAAAACCATGAATCCTCGACTGAACAAGGACGACCGTGCTCTGGGGTAAGAAGGCAAACTGGGAGCTCGCTTTGCCAATGTCTGCCGATCAGCGTGAATCATTTAGCTCTTTGGATGTGTGGCAGAAGTCACCGATTACTCATCAAGAGTGCCTTTCCTAGAGAGTGAGAGCGACGTACATAGTACATCTATTGCACTCTTGGCCAAATGGAATGGTGTTGTCCAGGAAATTGTTTTCCTCAGACCATACCCAAACCAAAGGAGCTGCCGAACCATATCTCTTGAAGCTTTGAGTACTTCCACGAGTGGCATCAAAGACACTCTTCCTTTTGGATGACGGTGCGGGTCTAAACGACGACATGAACATGTGAATGCTATAGGCTCGTGAGCAGTGAGAACGATGACTGAGATATTGAAAGAGAGGTGGATTGACATGGAAGGATGTAATCAGGTATGCAGCCGCGCAGCGACCACATCTTAATCCTCGAGATGGTTTCTGTGGGCAGTTGTGGAGGGAATTGACTGTGATATTTGTGCATCTGCTAGTGGATTTAGATCATTAGATACTTCAATATACTTAGTGAAGGTCAACACTCACCAGTTCTAAAATGATGTTCTTG
Organism: Leccinum rimulosum; assembly: GCA_038091395.1. Classification (NCBI taxonomy): domain Eukaryota; kingdom Fungi; phylum Basidiomycota; class Agaricomycetes; order Boletales; family Boletaceae; genus Leccinum; species Leccinum rimulosum. The sequence goes on from JBBPOJ010000786.1 coordinate 1,637, forward strand.
GATTTCACAATGTACTCTTCATCCCAGTGCTCTTCAGTCCAGCTGGTTCGGATAGATGGCTCGACAACTAAAAAAAAGGTGAGAAAGAACTCTTATCACATAACCGACACGTACACATGGCAATGATGTATGCGGTCGTATCATCCATACCACTGTAATACTTAGTAGCCCCAGCGGAGGCCAATGTCGAGCCATGGTTTGAGGCGAGGTCGACTTTCTCGAAGGTCTTCCCACCCTGTCATGAAAAGTTTGAAGTATGGCACTGAAAGGCCAAGACACGGTAGCTTTTCACCCGAGACACAATGCTGGACGACATGTGGGCCCTACTTACAGTTGTTAGTCAATGTTTGATGTGAAACATGGTACTTACATCGAGAATGTCATGGTAGTCTTGGAGCACCAACCACTAGGAGTCTGACAACTTCAGTTTTTCAAGATCACGATGATTGGGTAACCCAAGGAAATAATCAACAGCCTGAGAGAAAGAATGAGCAGGAAATTGACATGATATCCAACGTGACTCACCAAACGCATTTCGAGGAGTCGATAAATCATACTGTATGTGGAATCCCACCGCGTTTTGGAATTGCGCTTCAGCTCATGTTTGGGAACTCGCTCGAGCAAATCTCCAGGCTGGAACCAGTTCCTTGAGTTGCCCAGTCTGACGGTGTCAAAGAAATCATCTCGGCGAAGTCCCGAGGCATGAATTGCAATGACAATGGAACGACCCATCTTGATCGGGTCTTTCTTGACAGCAGCGGTATACCGTTCACGATCAGCACGATTGACAAAAGCATCCACCCATATATGCGCAATCTCCTTGAATGTTGAAGCCAAGAAGCTATCCATGACGTGCTTCACACAAATATGAATTATGTGTGGGAAGCACCTTATTTGGCAGTCTTGTGCATCAAATTTGATGTCCTGTTCGGCCAACAAGGCCTCCAATTTTTGCATGAGCGTTCTGTTGTTTGAAGCATTGTCCATAGAAAAGTGTCTGACCTAGCGGTTCTAGCTCATTATGTTGAATAGACAAACATTATAAGTTGCACCAATGTGGTCGAGAAGACCTAAGACCGTCTCGGCCAACATGGCACCATCATGGTGTCCAGATAATCTTGTGAAGCCAAGGAGCCACGCCGACCTCAAGTGCAATTGGTTCTCGGAATCTTTGCCGATCCAATGGCCAGTAAGGGCGAGGAACCCTACCATATTACCTGCAGACCAGACGTCTGCTGTGAATGATATTCGCCTGAGTGCATTCTATGGAATGTCGAATTAGTATTTAGCCAGCGCCTGATGCCTGTGCTTACCCCCAATTTGCTTTTAAGAGATTTGAGGTATTGCTTCCATGCTTCGATGATTTTGTTATGGATGCTTGTTTGACGAGGAATTTCAGAGTTGTTAAGACCGTCCCGGAGGAAAAGAAGCAGGTCCCGAAACTCTTTGCATTCCACGACATTGAGGGACTACATGATATAAGCCGATGATCATGGTGTAGAGATGATAAGTATCATTGAACACAATGAAGGAAATGAGGTGCTCCTTAGAGTAGGGCGGCAAAGAGCCTCAGCCATCAGGATCTGCTGTATCCTTTTGACCAGCTGTCGATGTTCGTGCACGAAGATTCTGCAGTGTGCCGCCTGTTTCCAATGTGTCACGTAACTCGGCGTGTGTGTAACCAAGCAACACTATCCAGCCAGATGGGCCAACCACGAGCCTCCACGATTTCCAGGTACTTGCGGAGGTGCCAGCGATCCAGGTAGCCATGGAGGGTGGAAGTCCCAGACTTCGTAGCGTAGATGTACGCTGGGTGGCATACTTTTTTGCCCATGCGACTGGGTCAGTGTCATGGGCTTCCCTTTGATGGGGAAGTCATTGTTTCAGCACAAACGATCAACCATATAAGAGGAATATGAGATACTTGCAAGGTTTACAAGTAGAACTCTCCGTGGTCCGTTCAAAAAAGAACTAGATATCTGCGGTGCTGGCAGACTTCGTGGACTGGGTTTGGGAGGAGTCAACAAACAGGTCATGTACACCTCTGACTCGTCACGGTGGATGTTGCGGGTTGTTGGCAGGAGCAGCCACCGGAGAAACTTCATATTCGTCGTCAGTTAGCTCTGATCCAGAGCCTTCCTTGGCCAGCTCGGCATTGATATCAACTAACTCTCTGTCTGCCTCGGGCAGGGCATGAGCAGCACGGGGATGGGGAGCGGCACATATCTTCCCACTGGGCTTTTTGGCTCGACCTTGTCTGGGAGCTGGTGATGCGGGAACAGGGCGTGAAGCCTGAGCATGTTTGGTCTGCCTCTTCCGACTCATAGTTGGAACATCAGCTGGAGAAGATGGAATGAGAAATTTTCACCACTCACCTTTTTATTACTTGGAGCTAAGCAAAAAAAACAGCGGTCACTGGCTGAGGAAAAGCGGATAAGCGAATCCTCGAGGTAGGCAAAGTACTGCACAGTACTGCACAGTACGGCATAACGGGAGTAGTCGGTAATGCCAATTGATTACTTAACCAGATACTAGGTAGAAACGGTCACAGTAGCACCAATTAATTGTATACTGTCACCAACCCATCACTGACGGTAAACCACATTCAGAATGGATCTATAGATTGACTTCGGAGTTGGTAGTTACACAAGGCTGAGGTTTACATAGTACAAAATGTGGTGGCAACAACAAAACTTAATATGGAACATGTAATCAGGTCAAAATGTTCAGAGTCCTACTAAGTACCTGCAATACAAATGTGTTGAGCAGTAAAAAGGTGAACAGACGAACCTCGTGCAGTCATGCATCAGAGCCAGTGCGACATCTCAGTTGCTTGCTCGACCTGGATCCGGACGGCTGTGAGGACTGTGAGTTATTCTTATGCTTCCCCAACTCATGCCACTGCGAATATTGCTCGTGCGCACACACGAGGATAGCTGTTTTGATGGATTCGAGGACTATGTCCCAGGGTATTGCCAAGCTCACCTTCAATCAACACACTTGTTCTATGACCTCTGGCTTTCCCATACCCAACTCCATAACAGCAAGGACTGACTTCCTTAAGGTTTAGAAGGCATTGAGGAATAAACGGTCAACCTCGTCTATCGAGACCGAAGGGTAAATCAACTATAATCACATAGTAACTAAGATGATTTGATGAATGATATAAAATATAAGCATACCCCGCATGCCGAGCACTTGCTTTGATCGTCACCATCGATCGTTAGTGTGCCTGCCTCAGGGGAACGTACATAGACCTCTACTGCTACCTTGGAGATGGAACTCCAGGTGATCCCCCCAAAAATGACAGGTCCCATGCCGTTTTCATTGACTGAGGGATTGGGCTCAAAGTCGTCATATTCAATGAATGGTTGGGCACGAAGCTGTTTCGCAAGGAGGTTGTCGTTAGCCGGAGATTGCCATTTGGGAAGCTCATCAATGGAAAACAGGAACATGAGGTCGATGGAGGGGGAAACCACAACAACACTTTTGAGTTGATCGCGGGTTTTGGAGGTGGAAGTAGTAAATGCGACCTCCCCGATCCAGTTCAGGATCTTATGAGGTCTCCTCCCAGCACTGACTTGGATCACAACCTGCAAGTCTGGAATCGTTTTCCTCCTGCCGCCTTCTGTGGTCTTCATGCTTTTCCTCTTGCCACTTTTACCCATGTTGTCATAGTGAAGCTGACTGTTCATGGCTATGAAGACTTGGTGAATAACATCGTTGTGACCAATGTTGCTGACGAAGTAGCTAAGCAGTATGGCATTGAGGGAAAGGAGAACAGCCTCATGCAAACTTGAGGGGCTCATAATGAGCAGTGTGTTGTCTTCGTAGAGATATATCAATCTGTGATCGATTGCAAGATTGGTCACTGGCCCATTTGTGTTTCTTGAAATGATAACGATCGACTCACTTTGTAGATAACCGTAGATGCCGCTCTGTGAGTGCTTCTAATAGATCAGTGTATTTGTCGCGTGTAAAGTTCTCAAATGTTTGGTATTTTAAGTTGGTTGCGATGATACGAGGGATATGGGGTATGCCGAATGTGCACAACATCAAGAGGGCCTTTTATGAGCAATAAGAGAAGCTCATCTAGGAGTGGTCTCAGTCCTAAGCCTTGCACACTTGGAAATGCGGACTCAACTGGTTCTAACGTTATCGTGTGCATCAGCACCCGATATTTTCCCATTGCTAAGTTGCAGGGTCTCCTGTTGACACTTCTTTGCGGATATGAGCTGCCCTCGATTTCTTTTGAACTGGCCACCTTCACTCTTGTATTGGGCATCATCACCCCTACTGTTTCTCTTGTGGACAGAGTGTTGTATTCTTGATATAATGACTGATTTCTTGATCTCTGAAGGACAAGCAGTCAGGTCAGGAACAAAGAAGGGAATATATGTGTACTTGACCTGTTTGCAAAGTGGTCCAAGTCATCATGGCTGCCTTCTAAATGTTACAAATTTGTGTTCAGCTCTTGAGCATTGAGACTCTGTGAATGCGGGTGACATGTGGAGATAATGGGAGGGGGGGTTGGTAGGAAGCCAAGCTCAATCCCGTTAGAGCAGTGGTGGTGGTTGATCTGACAAACAACCCGGGTGCTGGTTAGGACGGGACTGACAGATTACTAGACCTGATTGCCCTCACAGGCAGCAACAAAGAGGCGAGACATACCGTATACATAATGAACCTGGACAACCATCAATAATAACTCACTATTGCAAGAACATGTACATCATATCAAGTACGAAGACCTGCAAGTGGGTGTAACTTGGTCCTGATGAATGAGTGGGTGAACGAGAGTGACTGAATAACATACCAAGACAAACAAGATGAGACACCAATGTCAGAAACGAAAATATGTCAGAATGAATAAAAGATACCTCAGTGCATTGATCTAGTTGATTGATTCCGCCCTCATATGGCAGCCCTTTTGTGTTCCCTGAAACTTTTCATGTGCAAGCGAGGCGTGATGCGGGACCAGCGGGAGTTGGACGCAGTGGTGGGTGGTCACCAGGCGAGCATGGTGAATGACGACAAAGTCCTGGTTAAACCGTTGACTAACCACGTTTAGCGGCTCATACACGTCAGCTGAGTTTTAATCTACACAAAAAGTCAGGAACACCAGGCCACAGAACGAGTTCGACATCAGAGGGGAGCGGGAGTGTTGTGTGTGGGGTAGTATCAATAAAATGACTCGTTTAGGAACTGGTTTGTCTTTATGCTTACATGTGGTTGGAATGTCTTCAACATGATGGGAGAGTTGACCTATATGTATACCAGAGGCCCATTTAGTTGCCCTGACCATATGTGCAATGTTCTATTTTCTATCTCCCAAATAATGAAAATCTCGAAAATGGTGATTTGAGACCCTGATGAGAGCCAAATGAATTATGTGGGGTGATATAACTCAGAATAATAAGAAGCAGAAATGAGGAAGTTGTAAAAACAGTTGTAGTCACGCTGAATCGTCACAGTTGCCATATAATATGTGCCTTTCTGGTGCTATGACCATGTGTGACTGCCAAAACAGCATGACTGCTGAAGTTATTGTAAAGTACAGTAGTGGCTGCATTTGTTGTGCTTCTTGATTATGTAATCATATAGATGGTTGTGGCAGAAGCTCCTGTCATGAAAGGGGCACTCATTATTCCTTTTTGGTGCCACCAGAAAGGTCATAGCCCCTGTTTTTCTGATTCTGGTGGTGCAAGAATCTAATCAATCAGGTCAGATCTGGATGAGATATGATCAAAATAGTCACCAAACACCGGCGATATAAGCATTCTGATTGGTCAATATTGACCAATGATAATTGCTCTGAGAGCAATTGACATGCTTATGTCATCATGCTTCAAGTGGTGCACCCCTATCTGTTCATTTGGACATATATACCAGATAATACTAATCAAATAGTAATATATTAATAATTCATAAATATACTCTAAGAAGATATACATAGTTTATTCAAGGCAAAGCCCCTATCCTCGCCCATTCATGGCAACATCCAAGATTTCTGACAAAAGCCTTTTGTGGCATGCGTCAAAGCAATATATTCAGCCTCTGTAGTGAATAGTGCGACTGTGGCTTGCTTTTGAGAGCTCTACATGATCGCGCCATTGGCCATTAGAAACGCATATCCCAAGATGGTTTTCCTGTCTGCGTCATTTGCAAAGTCAGTATCCGAGAAAGAGTAAAACTCAGATGGCACTTCGGAATTCTCGCGGTTGGAATAAATAATCCCTTTATCTTTTGTACCTGCGAGATATCGCAACACGTGTTTAGCGACTGTCCAGTGTGTCATGTCTGGGTTGAAATGTCAGGGTATATGGCAACAGCAGTGAGCGATCTGATGAGTGAGGCATAAGATATGCTCTCCCCAGAGTCTTTTTCAGCAGATGGCTCAAGTTTCATGTGAGGATCGAGTGGCATTGCAACGGTATTGGCATTTTCCATATGCCATTGTCACAGAATCGACTCAATGTACTGCGTGTATGCGATCTTTATAGTCCCATTTGGACGATCACACTCGATCTCGATCCCGACAATGTTTGATGGGTCACCGATATTGGTGATGTCAAACAAAATTTTCAGTTCAGCTTTAAGTCCCACCATTATCTCGCTCATATTAGCATAGGCGTGCTTTGTATTTTATTAGCTCGCCATTTCTACCAAGCTTTTTAATGAATATCCATTTATTCATTATGGGTTTACGATCTTTTGGTGGGTCGACTAATTCCCATGTGCCCATCTTGCGGAGCTGTTTTAGCTCGGTGTCGATGGCTGTTTCCCATTCAGGCCATTCAGGGGATTCCTTTGCTTCTTTGAGCAATTTAGGATCTCCACGAGTGACATTTGTGTCGGTGAATGCAATATAGCATCTGGCTTCTGCCAGCGACACATGCTCTGCTTCGTGATTGCTCAGCTGGACAATGTCTGGTGAGATCCATTCGAGCTCAGCGAGGGGGTCATTTAGTTTATTGTAATCCCTTTGGCTGAGTCGATCGTCTCAGTGTGACCTCTGTCTTTCCTTTCATTTTTGTGAGCATGCTAGTTTACTTGGGCCGCTTTCAACCTGAGTGGCTGTGTGTGGCGCGGGAATTTCTGCTTCAGGCTGCTCGGACTCCCCCTTGCGCTGCACAGCGGTCGTGGGGAAAGTGGGTCCAGTCGTTTGAGGAAAATGAAAGCTGTGTGAGACTTTTATGATGTGCTAATGTGAGTCGTAGGATTTCATGGCTTTTGGTCCATCGAGGTAGCCCACAAATAGGTGTTTTTCACTGCGGGGTTTAATTAAGTTTCCCTTGATCTCGCGGCTCACTTAAGATCCAGATGTGCAATCTGAATTCCCTTAAATGGAAGACGTCTGGTTGCCACTTAGTCCACAGTTCCTCTAGGGTCGATTCCTCGAGCGTACGCGTGAACAATCTATTTCGTATGTACACCGCATGTGCGACCGCATCGGGCCATAACAATTTAGGGACGTCATGTGCGAATATCATCACGTGTGTCAATTCTACCAGAGTGCAATTAAATCACTCAGCAATGCCGTTCTGTGCAGGTGAGTATGGCATCATGAATTTGGTTTCGATGCCACACTCAGCGAGCCAAGTTTGTAAGTTCTGGTTAGTATATTCAGTCCCATTGTCGGTCCTCAGGCGTTTTGACTGAACACCTGTTCGGGTCTCCACATAAGTGAGGTACTGTGTTACGATTGTCTCCTGAGTTCTCTCTATGCCTCTTTTCTCTCTCTTTTTGTTTTGCTTATCGCCTTCACTTTGTATTCACAAGATCTCGGACAATTTCGTGTCTCGTTCCACATCGCTGATGATCCTATCTTTCCCTATCTCCAGTTCCTATCTCTTCCTATCTCTGTTCTGAGTTTCCCCTCTTTCTGAGTCTTCTGACTCATGATGACGCCATTGCTTCATCATCATCTGTCATATCTCTTACTCATGTATGATTAATCCTCCGCAGCTTCTTACTCATCCTTACTGTGGATGACTCCTCTCTTCTTGGAGTTTCCATCTCGTTCCATCTTGTTAATACTTAAAAACCATTGTTTCGTTTATAAAGCCTAATCTAGAGCTACTTGGAATATCACCTGAGTTCTGAGCATCTCCTCAAGCCCTTCGTCTCTGAGTCCCTTCGATCCTCTGCCCTCTTGGGTGTGTACTTAAGTCCCTTCGTCTTCGAGTGACGCAACTCTTCCTTACATGGGCGAGTCTTTTATGCCACATTTCCCAACTCTCAGCGGTGTGAGCGATATCTATTCGGGCAGGCATGATGGTTTGGGCGTTTAGAAAATAAATACCTCGTGTGAAAATGCTATCGGCTATTTTCTGCCCTGTCAGATCAAGTAACTCAATACGGCTATTGCTGGTCACTGTCCATCCATCCGCTTTGTCGAAATGTCCGATCAATAGGATATTTGTCTTTAGAGTAGGTGCATATAGCACATCATGTAGAGTAATTATATGGCCGATGTTTGTGCGCAATTTTATTGTACCTCACCCAGTTGCAGTGAGCGAAGACGAACCAATTCCGTAGATTTCCTTCGTGTTATTCACGAAGTCGGTTAGCACATCTTGATTATGTGTGATGTGTGTCGTTGTGCCCATGTCAGTGATCCATGAGTAAGCGGAGAAATCGGTTGCATTCGCATCTCACATAGGCACATCATAGTACTTGAGAGTAGTAGATTCAAAGGCCATGGCGGACGAACATGCGCCTGCTTAGCGGCACCACCATTCTTCTTCTGCCACCTTCTACTCGGCGAGAGCGACCTGGTCTGTGTTGCTGGGTTTGGGTGCGTGATCAATGACATGTTCCATTAAGCCATGCACATCAAAAAAATCAAGCATGCAGCCCAATCATAATTCCCATTTAAGCTCACCAAGTTTCTCAATTTTGTACGACGTTATCGAGCTGAGGTTGGTCACATGTGGAGCTGCCGTTGCAGACGATCTGGTGGCAGTTGTTACGATTCTCGAAGGACCCCCCTCTCTTTTCTTTTTCTTTATCTCTCTCTCTATCGACGTGTCCCCTTTGTCCTGTATACTTGCTGCGGATTACCTACACATGCCGCTCCATTCTTTGTCATTCTATGACACCACTTTCTTAACCAATCATTGTTGCTTATCTGCTTGGTTTCCCCCCTATTTAACATATCGCTCAACTAATGTACCTCTTTTTCTTAACCTTGACCTCCTTGAGTATCCTAGATATGTTTTGGAATATAGCCCTTGCTTCCTTGAAACCTCTGTGTGACTTCGTCCTGCACTTGAAAGGACGGTTCGACCTTGAAGACGCTACCTTGTCTCTCGAAGTTGTCTTGAACTCCGTGAATCTTAGTCTTTGATCCCTCAATCCTCGAAGAACCTCGTTGCCTTGATCCCTAAGTCCTCAAGGCTCTTGTGTCCTCCTCGTCTCTCATCTAAAACCTTCCTTCTCGAGGCTCCTGGACCAGGTGTTACTAACAGTGGTTGTTCCTGCGGACATGGCACTTGCTGCGGATCCGGACATGATAGCAAAGATAAGAATGGCTCAAAGAATAAAAAGAAAATCATTCAGCAAAAGGAAACTTTTCTTTGTTTACTCGCCTATAAGGCAGGGCTCAGAACCTCATAAGGCAGAGGCTACGACAAGTAGATGAGCTGCTGGTCACGCATGAGCACGACAACAGCTCGAGATGATGTGATAGATGGATTATATAAATTGTGGGACTTTCCGTGAGCCTGTAAAGACGGCAGGCTATAAATTGGGTCAGGAATGGATTAGTATTCCAACTCCAACGTCGAGGCTTATATACAGTATTTACTATTTCACCTCAGTGTGTGCCAGTGGCTCATTTGGCATCTCGGCTTGTCACGTGTGTGGTCAGTTCGCTCAACACCATGTATTTTAAAAGCCATCAGTGTCACTCAATATGCTATTTCAATATGTCGATGTTTTTGATGCATTTCCCACACTTCTAGGAGGCTTCTTTTACTCCTCCTGCCTTCAATTCTGGTTGGAATGTCTTGAAACCAATGGTAGGACTGTATCTATATGTCTCCCACAGTTCCATGAATTTGCCCTGACAATATGCACAATATCGTATTTTATATTCCCAATAGCTGAAAATCTCGATAATGATGATTTGGAACCCATCAGAGAGCCTAGTCAATAAAATAAAGTGTTCAGACGAGATACATGTAAAAAGATGTCACCTATCTTTTAGAGCCATCAGTATCTCCTGTAACTGTATTGAGCAAACAAGAATGAGCAGGAGAACATTTCATATCATTAGCGGGTCTCAGAGTTCAGTTTGTAAGCAGAAAAATCAAGTTGCGCCTTGAAAAAGTTGAGTTGCACCCCGGAAATAAGTGCTGAATTAAAGCTCCGACACAACCGTGCCACACAGCTCACACTGGCCCAGAAGCTCTACCTGCAGCATGATTTAAATTCACAGGTATTTATTATATGTACACTAACGGTGACGGTGAGAAGGTGAGGGAAACGGTGAGAAGGTGAGAAATGATGACTCGGCGACAGAAACGGTGACTCAAATTGTGGACTGCAGCGTGCAGCAGCAACTGTACAATGCGCAATTGTGCATGTTGCATGGTTGCTTCTGCACACCGCTGAACGAGAAGATGGAGATGGGATGGACGAGGATGGTGGGCACGCGGCGGTGGTCATGCCAGTTGTTGTAGCATGACAGCATCATCCGAGTCGTCATTGTCATATCGTTCGTCAGGCGTTCTGCATGCTGGGAAAGAGGACAGGGAGACGGAGGACGACTTGGAGTCGGCATGACGGCATTGTCATTGTTGTCTTCGTCACATCGTTCATTGTTGCGTTGTTACGCCGTGACATTTGTCAGGTGTTCTGCATGCTGGGCAAGAGGACAAGGGGACGACGATACGGGGATAGGGACAAGGGGACAGGGACGAGTCAGTGTGAGGCATTGCCATTGTCGTCTTCATTGTCGCACTGTGACATTTGTCGGGTGTTCTGCATGCTGGGCAAGAGGACAAAGAAATGGGGGTGGGGATGATGAGGACAAGTTGGTGTGTTGTCATTGTCGTCTTCATCGCGACGTTGCATGCCGTCGTGTCAGTCGAAACATCGTTGTGCCACATTACGTCGTTTGTCATCGTTGCGTCATCTCGTCATGGTGGTACTGGTCGGGGTGATGGATGTCATCGTTGTTGAGTCCGAGTCGTCAGTGTTCGTGGTCAACACTGCAGGTAAATTTATGAGTATCGGTACGGGTACAAGTGAAAATACCCACGGGTAAATCCCCGTGTATTTGTGTGGTGATGGAACTCCCTTCAATCTCTTTCAAAAAGCTGGCTGGCATGGTGAGGGATTTTTCGATCGCAAATCTAATTATTCTCTGTCCAACCAGTGAGATAGCCTGATTAACAGGCAACACGCACAAATGTTTACAAGAAGACGTTGAAGTTGTAGCAAGGTAATTGGAGAACCAGTCCTTTTTGTCCGAAAACTCTCTGGATGACATCTCCGAAGTAGCTGGTGTCTTCATTTTTCGAAGGTTGTAAAGCCAGAGGGTCATATCAAGAATACTGTCCATATTTATCGTCAGCCTGCTCAAGTGCCTCAAAAGTTGCTGAGTCACCCTTTGTTTGCGCCGTACATAAGCTTTGTTCCTCCGGAGGTTTGGACTTCTGCGGTGAAGATATGTTGTGTTTAGCCATAATTGTAGTGTGAGCTTCCCGTTGGGAGTATAGTTGTGGGCTTAATTCTGTCTTCTGATAAGACCAATATCTTGGTCATGACTGGAAACTGAATGGCACATTCCATATTGATCATCAGCCTTGCAAACATCGACACTAAGGTTCGAGGTAAAACTTCCCTTCACAGTACCTATATGCTCCTCACTCTCCTTCCGATCCCTAAATTCATCCACAAGAATACTCGCGTGCAGAGCTCAGCTTATGGCCAGACAGGCTCTTCCACACATCCTTAGACCCTGTAATCTTGTACCCCTTGAAGATCGCCGCTATTGGCATTATGATAAATGATCCAGTACAAAACTTGAGGTATAGTCACATGTTCAAAGGAGGACCCCCTGACTACAAAGTGTTTATAAAATCAATCAGGGAGCTCGGAATAAATGGTGTACTAGATCCGTTTTGGAAGGACTGGTCCCTCTCTGACTCTGCACATTTTCTCCATACCGAATCCCTGCATCATTTTCACTGGTTCTGCTGGGACCATGATACTCAGTGTTGTGTTGCAGTCTTGGGAGCGCAAGAGTTCGATTTCCGCTTCTCCTTACTTCAAACTTTGGTCGGGTATCATTCAGTCGAAGACAGTGTTTCAAGGCTAAAACAAGTCACTGGTCGCGACTAGTGTTTCAAAGTCTGGTCCGGTCTGGTTGTTTGCCTAATCTGGACAAGACTGAGACCGAATTGGTCCTGGGAATTTCCTGATATGGAAAAAACTGGACCAAGACTGATAAAAACTGACAAAACGGTCTTTGTTAGTCTTTTGCCGGTCCGGTTACAGTTCAAAACCGGTTTTCATAGGCTCCAAAATTAGACCTCAGTGTTAGCTTTCTACGGCTATTCCTTTTATGTAAAGTGGTTCACACGATCTGGAGATATGATTATTTTCATATTTCATTGAATAATAGGTCTGTAGACAAACAAGAGTATGGATATGGGTGATCTCGGAAAGTCATCGGCGGGCTTGGCAGTGGCTGTACCGAATGTAGTAATACCCCCTATCTAAATTTAGAACCAATACTGACGTCATTCGAACGATACGCAACTGAGATATGACCAATAACGACCTCCATGTCAATATATTATCAGACATTCATAACTGACTCAAATAAAATCAGAAAAATCTGGGCAAATCTGGGAAAATCCCATATGTACCCCCAAATAAAGGACAATATGGGCTGCCTCAACAGACCAGTCTTAACCGGTCCTAACCGGTTTTTTGAAATTTTTGAAAATGCAAAGACTGAGACTGGACCAAATGAAACTTAGCAAGACTAGACCACTTACCTTAGTAAGGTCCAGTCTTGGTCGGCCCGTGGTTACAAATCGGTCTTTTATTGGTCATAAGACCGGACTTTCAAACACTAGTCACGACCATCAAGCAGTACAACGTTACCTTGTTGCCGTTATCGCAGGTTTAGAGTTCACAGCTTATCTTCAGAACGTAATCTGGGACAAGCTTTGCATCCAGCAAAGGTGCTACTACAGCGGGGATCAGGATGCACCACAAAGAGTGCAGGCAATCCCTCCCACCTTGCTCTAACTGTGCTTATGGTTCATATGATGCAGTTGTCATAAATACAACTCCGGAGAGCTCTTGGCTCAAACAGGGCCCAAGTTGGCAAGTTGAAGGTGCGTTCTCAATAGCAAATGACTAGGTAATTCACTCATGCAGTACCACAGGTCAGCCGACCTGGATGCTGCAACTGCCCAAGGCCCCGTCTCAGGACAACTTCCCAAGCTGCTGCACTGGTCTTGTCCTCCACAAAGCCCTCATGTGAATTATCCATCATCTAACCATTCTTCACTGTTGCCACGCCAGGTCAACAGTTCGGCTTCAGGATGCCAAATCCAGATCACTATAACTCTCAGATGGATTCTCCCAATTTCTCCAATCTATCCTTGCCGCCCTTGTCTCGCACCAGCTCAATCTTTTCTGGCAGAAGTTGCACCAGTAGCCACAACACAGCAGGTGTTGAGCCACTCGAGCCACCGAGAAGCCACACTACCACCAGACCCCAGTCAATCACAGTCCAGACCCAAGGTTGGATCCATGATGGAAGGCACAAATCTCTCGCAGCTTCAGTATGAGCTGGCTGTCCAGGACATTATCAAGCGAGCAAAGCAATTCTCACAATTTAACAACTAGAGGGCATCGAAGAAAGATGTTCTCAATCGTTACTTGTTCCCGACGGTAATGCTGATGATCTCATCAGTCCCTGATTACTGACTTCTCCCAAATAGGTTGGTGGCCTCAATATGCGACCGACATTTACAAGTTGGTAACTTAGCCCGTGTTCGTTACCATGTATACTTAATCTTACTTTGTCAGCTCTGGGAGGACCTCGGAAATTGGCGGTCAGCGCTGAAAGAAAGCCCATACCTATGTTATGCAGTGCTACAAATGGGATGGAATCAACTGCCGTGAGGTAAACAAAGACATTGCAATAAAGCTGCGCGGCAATAACGGACTGTTCCTATGGGACAGTGTGGATGCTGAGATAAGGTAGTTGCATTGCTTCGACTTTTACTAAATAGGCTTCACAGGGCCGGACAAACAACTTCACACACTCCTAAAGAGTCATGGTGATACGGTGAGAAATAGCTAAGGTTCTGGCGCTGTGGTACATCTGTGTGCCTTGAGGTGTTGATGTCATACGTCTTCTAGTGTGCCCGATCAGAAAAGTTTAATGCCTCGAATGAAAGCTACCTACAGGCGGATCAAGTCTGTTAGCTGTCCTCGTTGTGGTAAGAAGTTCTGCACTGATCAGCACATGAACCACCCCACAGTTCATGTTACAGTGGGAGTATACCTTCATTCAAAGAACAAGCCAAGATTCTTAGTGGCCCAGGCCAACAAGGCTCCTGGCTCGTTCAGTCGAGCCGCCTGAGATATTGGATGAAGACGTTGAAATAAACAAGTTCACTCTTGGCATTGGACAGCTCCGGTGACCCAGGACGATATGTGGAGACCTTCAAAGGGTGCGGAGAGACTTTCCCAGTGATAGGACATTTATGGACGGATTCTGGGCTGATGAGCTACTCATGCGGAGCAACAACGAGAGAATATATATTCTTGGGCGTTGAGGGATGAATGGGTGTTTGCATCCTAGCTGTTATGCTCCGAAACAGACATCGGTACTAGATGTCAATCAGTCCACGGGAGACCCTAACTTGTTAATGATCAAAGCAAAAGGACTCTCTCAAGCACTGAGTCCAAATTACTTGAGCTTAGTTCCATACTAGATTCCCCTGTTGAAAGAGGTAGAGTTGCTGAGATTGACGAGGCTACTAAAGCTATCTGTGCCGTTCTCAGGGAGAAGGCTAAGAACTTATGTACTAGATACCAATCAGTCGACTGCAACACCTGCCATTGCAATGTCACCCATCCCCATGGTTGTGTCGCCAACTTCTCCCTCCATGGCCCTTATTATCTCGACAAGGACGGACAGAGACGATGATGAGGTGCATCCTCCTTTCCTCTAGATACCAATCAGTCGACGCCAACACAGGACACGATGATGACATGACGAAAAGTGTTGACAATGAAACGACGACGATGAAGTCAGATGGAGACAAATGATAATGAGGTGTGTCCCCCTTCCTCCCTCACGAGTCCCTCCCATACTCTTCTTCTGCACCTACAACCTACACCACAACCCGGTCCATGGGGGAGACAGAGACAACGATGACATGACAACTGTGTCCCTGCAGGGCCACCTCACATAGGATTGATGGATCAACAGTCCCCCCGTGAACACAGAATAGGCATCTATGTGACTCTTTGCTTTCTGCGAACATTATGCTTTGTGTCGACACGTTTGACATTGATTAACTCCCAGTTTCGTGGGTACATCAAAATAACATTGTAGTCATCGTCAACACAGATGTTGACAACTCGAAGGGCATCAACCAACATTTTTATGTGATGACGGGACGGGGACAGTGACGGGATGTCCAGGGGATGATGTTTTATTTCCCAGGACCGTGCCAACTCAAACAGTGGCAGCACAGTGGAGTCTGGATCTTGATTGTTTCTATTATGCTCACTGTCTGCTGGTTCACAGGCCTGAATGCACAATAATCCCACAAACACCATTTCTATCCACCACAACTCAGCTGCACCTGAAAGTCAATATCAAATTAATTGTCATTGCGCTCATTGACAGACTGGCCAGTGGCAGCCTATGCTGCCCGCAAGGCAGAGACCGCAAACAACCAAAAAATTGTGGGGGCCTGGGGGGAATCCCCTCTGTCTAAGTCAACTTGGTATTCTGTCAGTATTTTTATCCGCTTCGGTATTTGAAAGGGCTTTCGCAATGTCTGAGAAAGAAGACTGTGTCAGTGACACCTTCCTTTCGTTCCAGTAGGGAGTCATGGTGTTTCTACCACCATGGTCGTCTTTCTGCGCATTTCAGGAACCCTCGAATATGTGTGGCTTTCTATCATCATACATCTGCGCATATCCAGACCCCTTGGCGTGCGCCTGATGCTTGCAAACCATCACGATGTCTGCACATGGGGGGCGGATCGCACATTTCGTGCCCAAGGACATCATCAGTGACACCCTCAATCAGTATATGCTAATATTACTTTGATTGTGGGGCACTAGTGCTGCATATCTCGTCACTCTATACTCTCTCCACCTCCAGGTCATTGCCAACTGCTTCCAGTGACTATGCACTCTGTGCATTGTCACTTGAAACATCGTGCGAACCTCTGAAATAAAGATTGCTAAGACGAGCGTGATCTTGGGCCAGCCTTCAACCTCATCTCGAATTTTCATCATCATCTTGGCATGATCCTGATGATCTGTCTCTGGACAACGTGGCGAAGAGTGCGAGATCCGGGGTGGCTTCAAAATCGGTCGAAAGGCGCAGTTCACACAGTCTAATCATTAGCTGGGGCTGTTAACAATGCGGATTCACTGTCATCGGAGGACCTGCATCGGGTTATCAGATAGGCTTCTTGCTTGCACATGATTGATCTGTCATCTCCGCAACACTCCCAGTGTGTGCAACATCATAAACTGGAACTTGGAGAGCATGCACGTTGTAAAGTCCCCACGCACGGAGTCTTGTTCTGCCTACTTGTATAAGGGTGTATCTCAAAAAGACAGCTCCGTTTGTGAGCTGACTTTGGGCTGTCATAAAGCACACAATGGTCACTGCACATTGCACTCTTCCCCTTGCCTGGCAGTCTGGCCCGGGAAAGCAACGAAATCACTGTGGGGCAACTCTGGATTCCAGGCCAGATCTGATTCATGGGCAAGACTAGGAGCGCCGTGACGTCTTGTATTGGCAGATCTGGCCGAGCCTGCGACCCCATCATCAGAATGTCATGGGTTCGTGTAAAATCTCGATGTACGCACCTCAATTAGTTAAAGACCTCAAAGAGCTGGATGTCTTCTGGTATGTCACAGAATTTTCTCATTGATACATTGTATAGGTACTGTATCCCAATGGATGAATTGAATGGGGCGATCCAATGATCTGAGGAAATGTTTTTCAATGAGTGTGATACGAGAAATGGCTTTTTTGATGTAGCTTCCGTTTGGCTGTGGGACAAAGTCGAACCACTGGAGATAAGCCAAAAGCGGTCACTCCCGACGTTTCCATGCAGCAGCACGACCTGCATCTCGGCAACTTTGTAGCCTATAGATATGTGAAGACAATGTCTATGTCTGGGGCATCCCATCGCCACAAATCAAATAATCCCTGGATCTCTGACCCTGGGTATGGACTGGGGCATATTTGTTCGAAATGTGTTGTGACATGTTTAGTGTGCGTGAGCACGCGAGCGGCGGGGTGGGAGACCTTTCTCCAATACTCAATTTTCATTCACAGTGCAATCGATAAGCGTCCAGCGTTCACTGGCCCATTCCTGAGTGGGATACATGCGATCTTAGGCATGCATGTTAGGCTTAGGTGGCAAGACTCAAACAGATATCATTGGAATGGTTGATCTTTAGTATATCGAGGGTACGTGTCTGTCCTTTGAGATGCCCAAATCTAACCATATATTGGGTTAAGTAGCCCTGGGAATCAGCGCCAATGAGGTTGAAAAACTAGGGCTCAACTGGCCTATCCTGCCTTTTGATGCCTCAATGATGTATCAATGGTGGTCACCTTCTGGTCCTCGGTCAATCCATGCAGACACTTCTGAATCCAGTACCGATTGTAGGGCAATGGGCCTAGGCCCAATATGCGACTCCCACATACTATGCCATCGAACTAGCGACTACACAGCGCGCACAATCATGAGCATTGCATGATCCAATGCGACCTCTAGGACCACTTCTCAATGGATAATGCTTCAAACAATGGAACATTGCCAAGAATTAGAGGCTTTGTTGTCAGAACGGGACTTCAAGTTTGACGCACATGACTGGCAAATAAGGTGCTTCGCACACATTATCCATATCCTAAGGCATATGTCATCGACAGTGTCCATATCAGCATAGATGTATTTCCGAAAATGCTGACTACCAACGCTGTCAAGATCTTATCAAGAGGAGACATTCTATCATTATCGCAGTTCGCAGGTCTAGACTTCGCCGAGATAGTTTTCTCGACACCATGAAACTGGGCAACACAAAAAACTGGTTCATAGTCGTCAGAGTTTCCGAGCACGAGCTGAAATGTAATGCTGAAACACGATGGGATTTGACATATAACATAATTAATTGACCGAGTTCTCACAATCTATTGAGGTATTACAAATTAGTATGTCATGGAGGAACTGGATTCTCTACTCGCAGAGCTTACTATCATAGGTACCAGCCAGCTGATTCCTTAATAATCACATATTTCATGTGATAAGGGCTGAAAGCGATAGGGAGTGGGATAACCACTAGATAGGGACTTTGGGATGACTCTGGAGTCCACTGTGAGTAACCAAGAATGATATTGAGCGAATAAACAATGAGCTACTGACCTGGAG